>OMNW01012029.1:12402-40940 GCA_900303245.1 Selene dorsalis | reverse complement strand
ACATTACTCTCAAAAAGTTAGGGATATTCAGCTTTGGGATGAGATCTCAGAACACACCTAAAATGCACTATAACCTTTACAGGTGAACTTCATTTGACCTTCTCTAAACTTTAAATGCACACGTTCAACTGTTCAGTGTTTCAGTACTTATAACATAACATGCTGTTCTCTAACAAGCTGATGAACTGCACAAGTCACAACAAGTGTCTGATCCATGAATCAACCACTAAATGTTCTGGTTGAGTGACAGTTTGTATTGAAACAGTCCTCTTCATCCTGCTGTTCACATTCTGACATCATGAGACCAAGACCACACCAAACAGTCCATCAACAGTACCTGGACATGTGGAGGCTTCAGATGGGGTGTTGTGTGAGGGAAGTGTCCACTGAGCTTAGAGTGTCCCAGAGTGTCATCATCAGGTTGAACAGAGACACAGAGAGACTGCAAGAGTCACAGAAAGGCTGAGAAATTGTCCTCTGGTCACATGACAACTTATTGACACACTGACATGTTTTGTTGTGGTATACCCACCACTGTTGTTAGCTTTTGTTTCAATACATTGTTTTACATGAAGAAATGACGATTCAATACTTCTACTTAAATGTCCTACTTTCATGATGTAATATCACTGTAGCAGGAACTTTTTACATTTCCCATAAACTTCACCCAAAAGACTTTTTGTGAGTGGTGTATGTCCAGTGTCTATCAGGGGATTTGTTGATTGTTCATTGTGCTTCCATACTGTTGCTTGCTTTCAACTATTTTATTTTTGTAAAGGAAGTCACATTTGCTTATTAGGTCATTTTTGTTTCTGATGAGAAATGAGAGGAAGTAAGCTGAGGAGGACAGCTGGCCCTGTCTGGCTGGAAACACAATACCAAGGTGGCCCAAACTCTCCTTAACTTTAAAATAGGAAACTCTCAGGAGTGTGTCCCATACATTCAGTGGACGTGACAGTTGGTTGTTTGCCAACAGGGGACTTTCTAAATCCTTTGGGACTCTTGTCTTAATCAAAAGTTAAATATCTGTCTCTTTTCAATTCAGTGTTGATATCAAATACTCATCCATCCATCCACTGGCTATACCACTTACCTGTGCAGGGTTGCAGGGTGCTGGAGCCAAGCTGACACAGGGAGATGGTGGGGTGAAACGGTTAGACAGGTTGTTAGTCTTTCAAAGGACTTACATGTAGAAAAGATCTCACACAGTCATATTCACATCTACAGGAAATGTAGAAGCTAAGATTAACCTGGTGTGTATGTCTTTGGACTGTTGGAGGAAGCCAGAGAGAACCCACATATAGGCCAAGGGAGAACATGCAAAGTCCACACAGGAAGGCCCACTTATCAAATATATTGTATGTAATATATAATAATATATTTTCTATAGAACACATAATGAATGAATGATGTTAAGTGCTGTGAGTTCATTTCATCCCTAACAGTGAGGTTTAAAATGAACTTATTTTTGCAGACATTAAATATGTTGTTTCTCACAAGATAAGGGACACATGCACTCAAAATAAAGTAAAGTTTTTAAATTTAAAATCATTGGGTAAGTTGCATACTTGTACCTTGTTCCTTTTTAACAAAGAGGAACTTTAGGCACAGTCCACCCTTTCGCTCCGTGCCCTTAAAAACAGCTCTGAATCTGTTCTTCTTGTGCAGAGTTAGCAGGACAGCACACAGGAAAGACTAAATGTGGACACTGTTAATTAGTTGTTCCTTTCCTGGCTCGATTTTGGTGCCATGTCTGTTTCTGTGGTAATGTCAGGTCGTCCAGCTGCATGGACGTGCACTGGCATGTTTTACAGATTTCACAACACGAAAACCAAAAGCAACTATGTGTTTGCCTTAGTTGTGCCTTAGCATGCTAAACTGTATCACAGTTGTAGGTAATTAAGTAAACATCATTTATAAAGCACCTTTCAAGTGCCAAGTGCTGTGTACATATATATATAAACAAAGGATATACCAACAATGGAACCACTGGACTAGACCCAGTTAAAATGCTCAGTAGACTGTAGAGATCTCACCAAGGGCTGGGACACAGTAATTCAGAAATCTAATCAGTAGTTCTTTGAGTAACATTGATTTTAAGTAACATGAGGTAGTTTACAGGGGTCAAAAGAGGGGACAAACCATTCATGCCAAAATTACAGAATCAGGTGAAGAAAAGAAAAATTACTTGTAGTTATAGAAACAAGTTTCAGCTTGTGTGGTGCCCAGGAACTTGATCATTACACATTTTAAACAATTGCATGTAGTCTGTAAATATTCCACAATTGTCATCTTAAGTCTGACCTTGATGGGTGAATATGACACACACACGTGGTTGTGTGCAGACTAATTTGTGAGTAGTGTGTGATAAATGTCTTTATCATGGATGAATTGTGGTTTATTTGGTAGCATACCTAATTTAAGTGCATAAATTCTGTACAGAGATAGAAGTGCTCAAACCCCAACCCCTCTTCATCTCACATTATCTCTGAGAGTGAATTGTGCACCATCTTGTCCACTCTGCACATATAAATAGTCAGAGCTGAAGTAGGTGTCATGATATGATTTAGTAAGTGAGATATTCTTACCGGGTAGCATGTTTGGGCAGTGATTTGCATTCTTGCCTCTCAGCAAGAAAGTTCAAGGTTAGATTCCCAGGTGGTGTTTGCGTGGTCTCCCCATGTCTGCATGTGTTCTGTCCAGGTTCCCTGCTCCCACCCACTGGCCCGTGACCTTGCACAGATAAGCAGTGCAGACAATGGATGGATAAAGTTCCTTACTTCAGAGAGGGCATTGCTTAGCATCTACTGCCCCCAAGTGTCCACTGTCTTTGCACCAAGTGATTTCCAACCTATGTGGGATCAACTCATGATCTGCTGAACTAAATTTCCAGTAGTCTCTTATAAGATACTCTTTATTTATTCTACGCCTTTTTTGTAAAATATTGTAGCAAATGAAAGACATGTCAGAAACAAACAGATCAATGGGAGATAACAATATTATCTATTCTCCTTACGTGGTCCAGATGTGTGGAAGAAACTTCAATCTGTCTTTATGTTGTTTTGGCTAGTCTTTGTAGTGAGTTCAGTTTCTTCAAGAACATTTACAGCTATTAGATCATTCCAGGGCACCAGCAATAAGTAGTATGAATGCTGTTAGGTCATCAGATAGAGGGGAACAGTCACAGTCACAGTCATAGTCCTTGAAACATTACTGTGGATACAAAATACTTATGTATCCTGCACACATGGAAGCTTAATGTTTAATATGTAACCACTTATAGTGGCAAGCAAATGCATGTTTATTGTTCATAAGTGATTCACAAGACTGTCAACATCAACAAAAGTAATGGTAGAAAATATATTGTTACACTTTTCTACAATAACGTTTACTGTATAATATTATTAAGTCAACAGTAAAAGCTTGCTTTTTTCACTAACAGCATTTTTTTAAAAGCAGTGAATATCCAAAGTCTATATAGTTCCGAAAATAAAATTTGAACTATCACATTCATTGATATAGCTAGTCACTTGATTGAGAAAAACAAGTGTCAACTCAGAGCTCAGAACAGTTCTCTTCAGAAGTGGCAAACAATTTAATTGATTTTTTTTTTTCCACTAAATTAATCATAAGTCATTAGTAAAATTAAGCTGAGTAATAATCATTCCTCACACAGTGGTAAAACAAATAAGCTGTCAGAGTGTTGAAAGTGATATCAGCAAAAGCGCACTGAACATGTGCAAACTGCAGAACCACAGTAAAAACACACACACACACACACACACACACACACACACAATACATGTCAACAAGAATAAAGAAATAAATAGATAGAAATCAAACATGAAGAGTGAATTTGCAAGGGATACAAAGTAAATTAACAAGTAGCACTGACTGCCCACACTGCAATGAAAACACCAGCATACACAGAGTTACAATGTACACTGGCCTTCTGTACACAGACCGCCCACACACACACATACACACATACACACACAAGCAGAGGCAGAGTGGTATTTGAGAAATGTAAGTGACACACATTAATAAACATCCAAACATCTAAAATCCTCCCACAATTCATTTTGACTCCCACTCTGACACAAGCCCCGTAAATCTGTAGATTCTGTTAGAGCTCCATTGCTATGTAGTTAATTGTGTAAAAAAAATGGAACAACCTGCACAAACTTAAAAAAAACAAAAAAAAACAAATCGGATAGAGTGTGATATTACAGTTTCCAGAAGCTCATCTGACCAGGTTTTGACATCTGGCTTTGTTTGTACCTTTGTATGTCCAATAAAATGACCTCATACAAAAGATTTCTCTTGTTGCTTCACCTCCCCTGCTCCCCCTGTGTGTGGGATGTCTTTCACTGCTCCTCCAAAAACAGGCAGTGCTCTTCCACCTGGGGGAGAAGAACCAACATGTAGCAGAGAGCCCCCCACCAGGAGAAGCAGACTGGCCCCCCATCCAAGGTACAACGCCGGCCCCAGCTCTCTCTTTAGAGGTGCTGCAATGTTTGGATCATAGAAGTCCCTGATGATTGCATGGGCCGTCCAACAGAGGGGTATCAAGTAGCCAAGGCCAGCCACAAGGAAGAGCACCCCTGCTATTCTCCCGAGACGAGCTTTGGAGGCCTGGTTTCCGTCACCCATGCAGTGAGTGCACTTGGCCCCTGCCACCCCGAGCATGAGTGCCAGAAGGCAGAGGAGCAGGGAGAGGACAGTGAGGCCCCGGGCAGCTTGAGCAGACATGGGCAGGGCCAGGGTGGAGTCATATGTCTTGCACTGGATCTGGCCTGTGGACTGAGACAGGCAGTTCATCCACAGTCCTTCCCACATCACCTGAGCAATCACTAGCTCTCCGCCTACGAATGCAGACACGCGCCACAGAGGAGCTGCGCACACCAGTGCCCCGAACACCCAGCCCAACACAGCCAAAACCAAGCCCATCAGCTGAAGACCTGTTGATGCCATGATGACTGAAAAAACTTTAGAACAGCCCCAACATCAACAAAAAGTTCCTCAGAAAAAATCCAGATCTTGTCTTGTCTTACTCACAGGGAGGTTGTTGAGAGTAAATGGAGGTCAAGTCAGTGATTCGATGAGATATTCAGGGACAGACAGCCTCCTTTTCCTCAGGACCTCTGTAAATGTAGCATCATTCATGGCACTTCAAATATATTTTTAAATCAACTCTGAAAAAATATTAGAAGGTCTAAGAGTAATAGTCAAAATAGTTAATGTACTAAAATTACTAAACATACAACTGTGCAACTATATACTGTGTTGGTATAGGAATAAGTATATAAGAGTATATAAAACTTACGATGCAGATGTTCAGAGACGACGTGCTTGTAATGCTTTATGTGCTTCCTTGGTGGTGCAGTTGTGTGATGTGAGTAGCTGGTGTCCTCCTTTTCTTATGACTGACCAGCTTGTCCCTCTGGATCTCATATGCTGGGGTGTAGGAGGGCAGCAGTGTGTCATGCTGCATACTAAATACATGCACACGCACGCACACACACACACACACACAGCAAGTTATAAAAAATGACAGCACAAGGACACTTTGTTTTCATACATTGCCACCACCATGTTGCTATTTGTTGGAGTTGGTTCAAGGGCCAAAGGATGACAGACAGGACGAGTAGGTGAGAAGACCTAAAGCACAACCTGTCACACTGTAGTGGAAAATAATAGAAATCACCACAACAGATGGAAATACAAACTTTTTCATTGAAAAACATGTGTACAGGAGCTACTGCTATAACTAATTTTTTTTTCTTCATATGATTCTGTAATTTCAGGGGTACAGGAGGTACTGCTTCAGTACCTGTATGGACTTTTCAACAGTAGGCTATCTGGTAAATAAATAGTTGTTCAGTAATCTGCCACTAGATGGGACTAGAGGGCCAGCCACCATTTCCACATTGTTCTGTAGTTCACTGGCATAAGAGGCTGCAGGAACTAGGATGCCTGAGGCATCTGAGGTTGGCAGTGAGAGTTTGAATCTAAACACTTTTTTCTTTGACTGATGCAATGTAAATGGACAAGTTAAACAGGTTTTTGCATAGAACCCTTTCACTTTGTGGCTTCACCCACATCAGGATAGCAATACCACACAACTGGTTTAACTTAAATGAACTGAATAATTTAGGTCTCATGTTTCTGGGCATAACAGTGGTCTACTCATTATTCTCCCACCTCATTTTCTCTGTCCTTCACTGACAAGCGGTCTCTCACCTTTAAATAGAAACAGCAAAACAATGAAGCATTATCAGGTCAACGAGTTTGACATTTGATCCCATACTTGTTTAACACTAAGCACATCTTAGTGTTAACCACAACAACAACAACCTAAAAAGGTATAAATATGTCAATGTATGAATGTCATGTTTTTTACTTGATCTTTGGATTCGGTCGACTTGGAAAATCAGTGCAAATGGTTATAATGACAAATCTTATTTTAGAGTGTGTTAAAGCTGGGATTAGGTGGTCACTTGATTAAGCATGTGAGAGGTCTCTCCACTTAAGCCATTTTAAAAATGTTTTTAAACCCATGTCAACAGTTTTCTTATTGTACAAGTTTCATTTTCTGGGAATCTGCTGGTGAGGAGAGGAAGAGGGAAAGTTTCATTTCCATGGAAATCACTTTGGCAAACACAGAGAAAGAGAGGGAGGAGTAAAAAGCACACATAAGTACAGAAGAACTGTGATCTGGAAGGTGCAGAGACGCACAGGCAGATTGTGTGTTTGAGATTCAGATTTGTCCAGTACGTTTCCTGGCACCTTTCTACAGCAAGATGGATACAAACGGAACTGAAGGTGAGTGTCTTTACTTCCGTGCTGGTTTTTCATGCTCTGTTTGTGAGCCGACCAACAACCCAAGAGTTCAAATTAACAGTTCAGTCTGTCCACAGACCTCTCTCCAGTCATCAGCAACCTGAGGATTGTGCTGGTGGGGAAGACTGGATCAGGGAAGAGCGCGACAGGAAACACCATCCTGGGGCGCCAAAAGTTTGAGACAAACGACATCTCGCTGTCATCTGTGACAACTCGCTGCAGAAAAGAAACAGGACACTTTGATCAAAGAACTGTGAACGTCATCGACACCCCTGGGATCTTTGACACGTCGATGACAGAGCTCGAGTTGAAAAGTGAGATAGAGAACTGTATTGGTCTGTCTCTCCCAGGACCTCATATATTCCTGCTAGTGATCAGACTGGATACACGGTTCACAGAGGAGGAGAAGAACGCTGTCAAATGGATCAACGAATACTTTGGTGAGGAAGCCTCCAAGTATACAATGGTGGTTTTCACCAGGGGTGATGCGCTCAGAGGAAGGGCAGTTGAGAACTTTTTAGCAGCAAGTCCGGAACTCAGGAAGGTCGTCAGTGAGTGTAGAGCTGGGTACATCGTGTTTGACAACACACGCATAGAGAATCGCACTCAGGTGGCTGATCTCTTTGAGAACATCGACAGGATAGTGCAATTACACGGGAATCATTACACCAGCAGCATATATGAAGAAGTACAGGAAAAGAGGAAGTGGAATGAACGGTGGAACAAGTGTGCAGACACTTTGATGGGTGCAAGTAATTATTTGTTGGTGGGAGCAGCAGTTGCAGCTGCTCCTGCAGCTGGAGCGGCTGTGGCAGCAGAGGAAGCAGGAATCCTGTCACTACGGGCAGTTTTGATGTTTGCAGGTGCAGGGGCTGCCAAAGTCATCGGGGGGTGGATGAAACCTAAAACAAATAACAATTAATTAATTAAGTGCATTCCTTTGCATTATGGCACACCTGCTTTATTTATCATGACATATCTTAAATGTTGATGCTTGAACCTATACAAGAGTTTGTATCGAAAAAGCACTAATGGATTTCCTCTTATTTGTTTGTAAGATTTAAATAAAAACTATAATTTCAAAACGTTGGCTGTCACATCCCTGTTATTAAAGTTCCCACAAACTATTGCTCATCTCAGATACACCTAGTCAGGCTGAATTTATAAGCCAGCTCTGACAGAACCACTGAGAGGAAAAGAAAAACTGCAGACACTCTTATGTGGAGTAGGATGAATACACTGGCAAGGAAATTTTATTTGTATAGCTCATTCTTACAAACAGTTTGTTTCAAAGGGCTTTACACAGCATCATGACAACATCCTCTGTTCTTACATCGACTGATTAAAACTCCCAAGAAAACCCTCTCAATGGGGAAAAATAGGACAAATGGTTATTGATTGACTGACTGGTTCCTCTTTGATGAAGACCAGTCTGACCTGAAACTGGTCAGTGTTTGTTCAGTGTGTAGCCATGGAACAAGTTATGACAGAACCACTGTTTGTGATTCTACATGTGGGCCAGTGTAAACTGAAAAAAAGTGTCAAGTCATGGGTCCAACTGATATCAAGAGCTAAAATCACCTGAATCTAATCATCCCGTCCTTGAGGCAAAGTGAATGTTTATGACATGTGGCCCTGACTTTGACCTTTAACCTTTAGCCATTAAGATATAATTACTTCATCCTTGAGCCCAGCTGAACATTTGTACCAATAGTGGGGGAAATTCCCACAGCGTGTAATATAGATATCATGGTCACATGGAAATAATATGTTTTGTTTAGTCACGAGTCTTTAATAACCAAAATCTAATTTCATCCTTGAGTCCAAGTGAAGGCTTGTGACAAATGTGTGCATTGCGTCTCGGCAGCCCAGCCGATACATTTCAATTCAAGTCAATGTTTGTGCTTCCACCAGCTGCGGCTGTGCTCCGGCACAGCTCCGGCCTTCCGGAGCCCTCCGCAGCACATAGGCAGTGCTTCTATTTTTGCTGGATGCCGGAGCACGGCGCAGCAACTCAGCACAGAGCAGATCATGCAGGACAGGAAGTCGTGCACAGAGACAAAATAAAACATCTGGTTAATGTGTTCACGGCGGATCATATTTCCCTGCACTGCACCTTGAAATTGTCATAATGGGCAGAGGCAGGCCTGAAGTCAACAGGTCAAAGTTTTTCAGACGTCATTTCACCCCGTTGACACCATCGATGAGGAGATGCTGACTGTGGAGATCCAGAATAGGCACATCAACAGGTCAGCACTGAGTTGTTTTCCTACTACTCCTCTGGATTAAATAAACTGTTTTTGGTTTTGTGGTTCTACTTCCTGCTATATCGCGCGATTATGTGTGTGATTCCCGCTGTCTTGTGTCAGCACAAGAATTTATCTTTTTTTCCTTTCAATTCTATTGTATTACCATTTTGACTAAAAACCTAATCTGTATTATACTATAACAAGATTCACACTGTTGTTCAGGTTTCGTTATATTGTGAACATTCATTTTGTGAAAATAAGGCATTTGACTTTAGGGTGTAGTTGGTATGTGCTGGCAGTGATGTGAGGAGTTCCACTGTTCCCTCGCTTAAATGTGACCTGTCAGCGGATGCTTACCATTGTCTCCCATTTCCTCCAGGGAAGTGAGATCATAGTATGACTAATAATAAAGTGACACAAACAGCACGTCATGGTTTAAATAAGGAGCAGTGACTCTTCTGTATGAATATTTTTATTTTAGAAATAATCCCATAAGTTATGAAAGTGAAAACTGTGCAAGAATGTATTTACAAAATTCATGAGATCTACAGCACAACATATTGTATCATTATGCTCTAACATAACTTTTTAGGGCTGATACTGTTTCTCATAAGCCAAAAAATATCTGCAACTCATGATGTGGGTTTAATAAGCTCCAAACAATAAATGAGTGAAAAGAAAACAAGTATTGTGTTTCATACCGTTTGTTTACTTGCAGCATTAAATTCACATACTTCTGTCACGGTTATGTCAAAACTTTGTTACTATGTAACATCATAGTAACAATGTGTAATATTAATACAGCATCTGGAATACCTCTGCTGCAAAAAACACTGCCACATACTACAGACAGATCAACCTGTCCTTAACATTTGCCAAAGTTATACAGGAATTGATGTTTTAGTTTTGCATTTTGTGCCCTTCCATATGCAAATGGCAGCTATGCCGCCCAACAGTCCCAGGACGAGCGTGGGAGCTCCGAGAGCCAGAGCCACTGTGGGGTTAGCTCCCACTGCTATAACCACACCAGCAAACACCAACGCGAGAGCAGCAGCCGAAGCCACACGTATATTCTTCCTTTTAACCTTTTTCTCCCTCTCTCTCTCTTTCTCCTTCTTCTCCCTCTCTGCATCCCACATTTTCCTCTCCTCCTCTTTCTTCTGTTCCTCCTCTTGTTTCTGCCTCTCCTCCTCCTCTCTCAGCTTCCTCTGGGCTTTTTCATACATCTCATTGGTGTAGTTTTTACCCCCATTATCCTGTATCATTTCCTTGATCATGGTGATTAGCTCTGAGACCTGCACACGATCATCTGCATCATTGTTGTTGAAGGCATGGTATCTGCGACCAAATGTAATTGAGAGTCTCCGTAGCTCCTTGCATTCCTTCAGAGCGTTGTCAGCTTTAGCCTGATCCTTACATGTAAACAGCATGATAGTGTACATGGAGGCATCATCTCCAAAGTTATCCTGGATCCACTTCACAGCATTTCTTTCCTCCTCTGTGAATCTTACTCCGAGCCTGATCACCAGGAGGAAGGCGTGAGGGCCAGGCACTGACATCTTGACACATTCCTCTATTCTGCTTTTTAACTCTTCCTCTGTGATGCCTGTATCAAACAGACCTGGAGTGTCAATCACCTGGACCAAAGTCCCGTCCACTTCCCCGCTGTCTGTCTCACAGTGTTTGGTCACAGATACAGGGCTCGGGTCCTCTTTGAAGGCAGCTCTACCAAGGATGGTGTTTCCTGTTGCACTCTTCCCTGAGCCAGTCTTGCCCACCAGGACTATCCTTAAGCCTCCAGACAAGTCCAGAGCTGCAATAACAGGATACACGGTATATTATCTATGTATTTACATTTTGCTGTAAGACTACCACATGCATCATTGGATTGTGACAAATTTGCTGTTGCTTGTGTGTCTCTGCCTCTTTAAGGGTACCCAGTTGAGATTTTGACCACTAGTAGCACTATGGAGCAGTGTTTCTATATATGTGTCCCAGTTTTGTTTGTGTTATTGACGTATGCGGACATGCATGCACAATATCCCACTGATCTTTGGTGGCGCTATAATGCACCAGGAAATTATTACTATGTGCTAAGAAAGGCAATGAAAGAATATGGGAAATTAACAAACATCATATTAAGGTTATTAGAAATGGCTGAGTTTGTTCACACAAGCCTCTGACTTGTGATTTGATGTCAGTGTGTGTCAGACACTCTCAACATCTCTTGGCTGGTGAAAAGAGCTACAGACAAATAAACAATCTATTGCAGAATGACTGTGAATGCTCCACAGCTGACCAGTATTATCACTTGTATGAACATGTACATTTTAAACAGGGCTGTACAGTGACTGGTAATTAGTTATGAGTTAATACTCAACATAAAATGAAGCCAATTTCAAGCCAATTTGTTTTTATTGCTAATTTTTAAAACATGGAAGTTTTACATTTCTAATTCTATTTTCATGTTTGTGCCAGGTAGGACCATGTGGGCCGAATGGGAACATGCTACTGTAATACACATGTGTACTGGACACTGGGAAAACGGGACCAAAATCTGTATATAAGCCATTTATCAATTACCACAAGATCCTATAATAATAATAACTAAATGCCTATAGTCCACTAAATATGTAGTAAAATATGTTTTCTCCAATCACTGATGAGTCAAACAAGCCACATATTAAAGAGTAGCTTCTAAAACAAAGCTCATATTACCAGAGAATAAACCCCAAATAGATTTTTTGGCAAAATTGTAACTTCCTTAAGCCTTAATGGAAAGTTATACGCAGATATACTTATACAGAGTTAGACAAGACAATGAATGAGCCTACCGTCAAAGTTATTGAGACCACACCCGTCCGACCGAGGTAGAGTTCTCTGCTTCTTTTCTCGCAGTGGTATTGCTGTGATATGAAATTATGCCATTCAGACACAAAAGAAAATGAATTATTAGTCACTAACATTGTTTGTGACTTTTTTTCTGTTTTCTTCTTCTGTTCTTCGTAGCACATGTTACATCCTACAAAAATCAAAGAATCATTTCTGTTTTGTTTTTGAACATTAAGTTGAATAGATTGTCTTACCTTCAGCCATCACTTATGATCAATCTTTTCCAGTTGCCGGGTGGAAAAATTCACAGAGACCAGACCAGAGTTGTGAACTTAGACAAGCTCTGTGGCTCGACTTTCACGCTAGTTTTCTGGGAAACTTCTGGACCCTGGCCTATGTACAGGGGGCTTCCTATTTCCTTGTATTGTCTTCAGTTTACTTCTGAAATGTGCATCCTCATGGGGACTGTCTGTCTCTAATATGCCATATAGGTCTGTATATGGATGGCTGGAACATTTTAAAAGCGTAATCACAACATGAGAAAAGCATTCGGGCTCTTTAACTGAGAAATATAGCTTATCTTACTAATGAGACCTGCTTGTTTAAAAGGGAGAAAAGAAGAAAACCTTCTAACCTGCATCACATCCTTCCATTGTTGACGTCTCCTCCCGTTAAAACCAAAGCATCCATTTGCCTGGGCTGAGTATATACTATTTCAGCTCCATCCATGAAACACTGTATATACACTCTGAAAGTAATGGCCAACCTAAGATCTTCTAATCTAACCATTTTCTTTGTAAAACAGATATTTATATTATGGTCGGTTTTGTGACGTTACAGTTAAAATATGACTTTTGATCTATAACAAATGAAGATGATTTCAGACGATTTCATTTGAATTGAATGTGCCAAGAACAACTTTATTGTTCTATTGGTTTTGCTCTGCCATTTCTTTTGAGCCTCACTTCATTTTCAGTTTTGTTTCTTTTTGTGCAAACGTTCAGTTTAAAAAAATGAATGACCCATCTCAGAGCAGCTTTTATATAATGTACACTTTGTGAAAAAAGTAGTGACTCATTGACATAATTTCTGCAGTAACAATTTTATTTGCAGCTGATGTGGAGAAAGAAAAATATGCATTACAGCTGCCATTCACCACTGTGTGAAAATGAAATTTACAAACAGAAAAAGCCACAGAACAAATAAAAAGCTGTGATCAGAGTTGAGAGGGTTACTTTAAAAATGTAATCCAGTACAATTACAAGTTACCTGTTTAAAAATGTAATCAGTAACTTACTTTAAGTATCACAAAAGTAAAGTAATGTAACGGATTACTTTAGTTATTCTTGGATTACTTCAATACCAAACATGCAAATTAATAATATCACGCAGCCATCACGCATCAGGTCACGTAGATTAGATCTCTTCCAAACAGGAAGTCAAACGCACCGAGCATCCTGTAAATTTCAAAATAAGACAATGGATAAACTCCCAATTGTAACATCATCACTTTGTCATCATTATTCACACCCACTCATCAGTCAGAATCCTGAAGTTAACAGGATCTCACTGAGGACAAACAGCAAGTAAAAAAAAAACTGAACAGCAAATCAACATCTGAAAGGCACAGACATCTGTTGTTTACATTTTAATTTCACTACGTACACAGCTGTTATCACGTTAGCTGGTAGTGCTCCTGACTGTGAGCTTGTGACCTCGGGTCACAGCAGTTATAGTCCATTGTTTTGGTCTTGCATTTTGTTTAAAAAAAAAGAAGAAATGTGTTCATTAATTATAGCCCACACTGATGCTGTGCATACTGTATGAAGAGTTTTGGAAATATGGCAAAAGAACAGAAAAAAGGTTCATAGTAAAAAAAACTTTAAACTGTAATGAAAGACAGTTTAGCCCATATAAACATATAGAGAGAGTTATGTCGTCCTAATCCAAGATTCAGTGAACAGCTACCTCAACCAGAGCTGTTTTGTTTCAGACTTTGCTATTGTTCATTGATTTATCATAGGCCCTGTGTTCAAGTAAACATATCCATTGTGCAATTTAAACCTTCAGTGAGTCCAAGTGCTACACCAGCTGCACCAAGAACATATGAGGAGAAAAGAGCTCCTCCACCTGTAAGACCCATGGCAACCAAACCAACTGTTTTACACCAACTAATCCTTTCTGCCTCTTTCCTGATCCTCTCTTCCGCTTCCTTTATTCTTCGCTGCTCCTCCTCCCACTTCCTTTTTCTCTCCTCTTCCTGTTTTCTCTGGGCTTCCTGGTACATCTCATTAGTGTAGTGACTTCCTCCATTGAATTCAACCATTTTTTCTATCTTACCTATGAGTTCTCTAACCTGTGATCTGTGTGGTCTCTGGTCATTAATCAGTGAATGGTATCTTCCTCCACACTTATTTATCAGTTGTTGAAGATGTTTACTCTCTGCTAAATACTCTTGCACAGATTTATCCTCCAGCAAGTCAGCATGTGTAAACAGGACCATGATATATGTGTCTGCATCTGAGCCAAAATTATCCTGGATCCACTTCACAGCTGCCCTCTCCTCCTCTGTGAACCTCGACTTCAGACTGATCACTAAAAGAAAAGCATGGGGTCCAGGGACTGACTGATTAATGCATGCCTCAATATCTGCCTTCACTTCTTCAGGTGTTTTCTTCGTGTCGAACAGCCCTGGGGAGTCAATGACAACAATGGTTCCATCACCATCTTCAACCTCCTCTCTCTGACAGTCTTGGGTCACAGACTCAGGTGACATTTGCTCCTTAAAGGCTCTGCGCCCCAGGATGGTGTTTCCAGAAGAACTCTTTCCTGATCCAGTTTTTCCAACCAGGATGATCCTCAGCTCTTCCAGATGTTTGGAATCTATGGAAATATAAACACAGGTGTCAAAATATACAAAAGTCAATTTCAAGGAGTGTGTTCATGTTGTTACTGATAATTGATTTGAAAAATATTGGATGTATGGATGGATGCAGCTGTAACTCTGTATTTTCATTCACTGGTTGGTACACTGAACTAAGAGCTATTCAATCGATAAATTCACCACAGTTAGAGAATTTTAATTAAACTTGGTAAAGCTAACATTAATGAAAAAGTTTTTAATTTGTCCCATGAATGATTTAAAGTTATTCTTATTGTGGTCTTTGATGAAGATGGATATATAGATGAAGACAGTTGTGTCTTTTACATTTATGATAACCTCTCACTGAGCTAAGGGTTCATAGATTCTTCCCTAATTGATCTTGTTTGCTTTTTATCACATACCTTTGTGGCAGTGAGCTCTTTGATCACATAATATGAACAGCATGCAAACCAGGACCCAAGCGGTTCCACCCATCTCTTCAACTGGGACATAACAAGAACAAGGAAGAATTTAAACAGAAAATCTAGCACAGCAGACAACAAAAAAACAACAACATTCGGCATGAGGAAACGTCTTCTTCTCACTTACATCATACTAAAGCTGTATGATACATTGGTGCTGTTCTTTTATAGCACAAAAAACAACTCAGCTCATGTTACTTCCATTTTCTGCAAAACTTAAACCAGTCCATGAGAAACATGACAAGCACATTGCACACACTTGCGTGGGCTGCTTCAGAAGGAGCTTCTTACTGCTATGAGACTACTAAACAAAATGGCATGTCAAGAAATTAGTTAAATTATCTATTTATTCAGTTAAATTTATTTTTTAATTTACTTAAGAAAATGAAAAAGAAAGACACTGAATGCAAACACAGAGCTTTAAGAGGAAGTCATATAAATTGAGGTATAATTAAGCAATTCATAGCCAAAGTCCTCTTCCCACGTTCCTAACATTAGAATATGTTGACCTACCTGTGTGTGTGTGTCCTCAGGTGTGTGATATGCCGGTAGGTGCACAGGTTCTTTTATAGCACAATAAACAGTAGCTACATGCCCGTGTGTCAGCTCCTTTAACTTTCGTTTCTTAGCTAAACAAAACTGAAACCAGTGATTGGCCTCTGGAGCCACCCTCTGGTGGCAGCGTGAATTTCAGGTTGTGTGTATGCTGTAACAACAAAACAACACCACCAGTGAACAAAGCAAATGCTCACATATGTACCTTAAACAGTTGCAGGCCTTTCTTACCAGTCATACACCTCAGTGATTTGTGAAATTGGTTTTGAGGCATTTGACCTAATATATGGACGTCAGCATGTTCAGCTGAACAGATTTTCTCCACCTTGAACAACACCAGAGTTCCATACAAATAGCAGCATATACACATGTTTACCAGATCTGCTGCAAGGTTAGTTTGGTGATGCAGGTTTGGCCACTGAATGTGAGAACACATGAATCATACAAGTTTTATTCCTGTCAGTTTCTGCTTTGACACACTGAAGCAGACACTACTTAGGAGTGATTAGCAGAGGAACATGAATGCAGCTCTGTCACAAGTCTCCTTTTTTCAGTATCTACATTTCAAAATTGAATTTAGCCCACAGTGACAATCTCTGGCTCTAAAGACTGACTACAGTAATCACTGTCAGACATAAACTGTCTAATAGTTATGGCCTATATGTCTAATAACACCAGGAAAAGAGGCAGGCTGATGAAACTCATGTGAACAGCAGAATGAATGTGCAGCTCTTCACCAGCAGATGGCAGATGGTGAAAAAGTAACTTACAGTCTTTTTCAATTGCTTAAGCTTGATTTTGAAAACTGGGACCAGTTTGTCAAAACACTACACACAATTAGCAGAACACCTCAGATTCTTTGAAAAATGAAACACACTTGTAACTATACACTGTTTTATAAAAATCATATTTTGTTACCACATGGAAACACACATGTTTCATATGACTTAATTCAGTTTGAACCAGTTACACACTGCTGTGTTTGACCTAAAACACCTTAAGTAATTTTGCTTGTCATTGGTTAGAGTACTGTAAGTGTAAGTACACAGAGAAAGAGTAAATATACAATATACTCACCAACACTACTTTCTCTTCATATACCCAAATCAGTCATCATGTCAACAAAATGCATTCCAGTTTTGAGTGTGCATACCACTGTAAGCTCAGCAAATATCAGAGAAACATAAAATACTGAATCTAGTACAGTAGTGGTGCAAATCTAGGCCGCTCCTTGAGTGTAAGGGTTTGATAATTGTCTAATACTTTTGATTTTAGTGTTTTAGAAATAAATAAATAAAAAAACTGTAAAAACAGAAAAAAGGGAACAAAAAAAAGAAAAAAAAACATTGTACAGTTCAGCTGCAGCCACATAAAAATCTACAGAATTTCATATCAAAATATTGACAATACATAAAATAAAATAATTATATAAAAAATATTGAAAATGAAAATGATATGAAAAATGAAAACGACTGAGGAAGAAATGTCATTGGGCAGCAGGCAATTGTGGATGTCCCAGGTCAGGGAGGAGCAAACATTACAATGTGAGCTGCTTTCTGCCATGATGGTTGGTCATCACTGGTCTCATTGAACTCTACAGTACAGAGAGGTCAAATGTCAAGAAACACAACATTTGTTGTTGTGGGGTATTCATAATGTGGTATTCGACAACATTGCTGCCGTCTCTGACTGTCTCTTACTCTAAATCGCTATGCACAATACATGTATTGTGATTGAAGCAATATGCTGTGTTGCTGATTTATTCTTGTTACAATATACAATACAATATGCAGTAATCTAGTGCACTCAATGAAGTGCTCAAATCTTTTTCTATGATGAAATACTGATTTATCTGGAAAAAAAATATTCAAACCTAAAAGGTAAAATAAATTTGATGTAATGCCCACTGTTGTTAGTATTTTGTAGTTCAGTGTGCTCAGAGTGACCGTGTTTGTTTCCAGGGTGAGACTTGTTGTGGATGAATGAGCTTATTTTGAGACATGTATGAAGTGTTTTGTTGGTGAGAAACAGTTTTGGGGATGAGATGAACTGTTTAGCTGAGTTTTGAGTTTTGAAAAAGTAGCTTCAGTATTGACCAATGCTTGTTAGCAACTGAAAAAAACTGTAACTTACCTGTGCAAGTGTATTCTCAACCATGTGACATGTTGGCACATAGAGAGCCTCCTCAATGGAGTTTGATTTCCTCAGAAAGATATTGGTTAACAAGAGAAGAGGGCCATCCACTAGTAACTGTGTGTGTGTGTGTGTGTGTGTGTTAATGCTTGTTCCATTGTTATCATTTCATTTCTCTGTCATCTCTTTGCGTGACGAGCCACCTGTCGTCCTCCACCCCATCTCATGATCTCATTAGCATCATATTGGCCCAGCTGCTGAGAACTAGTCACTGATTGGACTGTTGTTAACAGCTCTCCATGCACGCTGACATTTTGTTGATGGTGTATAAAGTCATAGAGCACCCCATAGAAATTCAAGTGTGGATGTCTTGATCCCACTTGCCTTTTTACTATATGTATATATTAATGTGGAAACCTTATCACTGTCCAAGGACTCAACAAAATGAGTCAAACTCCTCCAGACATCTAAAAAAAAATAGAGAAAGAAAAAGAAAGCTAATGACAGTAAAGACATATATAATAGCTTTATATTTATTACATTTGTTAAAAAAATACAATATTAATCATGGCACACTAATTCAGACCCTCTGAACCTTAGTGTCAGACCAGCTCATTTAGTGCATGGATTTATATGTGCAACATCAAACATGGACATTAAAAAGAAAAACACACACGCACACAACATAAAAAAAGAAGGTTTTGTACCTTAGAAAAATAACAAATCCTCCAGTCAGGAACAAGGCTGAGTGGAGAACAGCATCACGTTTCAGTGGTCCATGGAGGCAAGCCTGTTATGGTTTGTTTACCTCTCTCTCTCTCCCTCTCTCTCTCTCTTTGTGTATGTGTCAGAGAAGCAGGCAGAGAGACAGAACAGCAAGAACGTATGTGAATCCTCCTCACGTGCAAACAAGGGCCACTCTAATGTTTGGCTGTGTGTGTGTGTGTTGGGTGGGTGTCGGTGTGTATGTGTGTTTCTTTATGTGTGCAGTGATTGCTATAACAAAGCAAAAGCGTCCTTGCACGTGCAATAAATTCACTGGGGCCACACGGGGGTGAAAGTGGCTGCAGTTTCCTGCAATGTGAACTTCCCAACACGCGACAGCACATAGAGAAGTAAGTTCAGACTGCTTCACTGCAGAGCCAGCAAACATGATGAAATGAAATGATCAAATTGTTTGTTTCTTTCACTGTCAATGTTTTGATGATATGACATTGACACAGATTGGAGTCAATGGCAAATTATCTCAATTGGTATTAACCACATGAGTATCACTGCACATGAGTTAACATGAAAATGTGTGAAGTGTCCTACTAAAGTGACTTATCATCCATTATCATCACAGAAATGGATTTCTGGACATGTTAGAAATTGATAAATTTCAGTTATCTCAGTTATTCACAGGGTCATAGGTCATACTTAAATTCTCTGTTTCAATGTTTGTGTGTCACTTTTGACACCGTCTGTGTTCTTTGTTGTAGCCACCTGGGGAAGTTTATGATTCAGAAATCACAGCCATGTGTTACACATTCACACTGACTCCTTATTCACTCGTAACTTCATTCGAGCAAAATGAATCTTATCTGATGTTTTTCATTTTGGGACCAACTGTCAGGACCCTACTTTGAGTGATTCATGGACTTCCTGTTGTTTTTTTTAACGTCAGTATTCATTACTATTTATTTTATCACTTCCTGTCAAGTGCCATTGTTCTTTTCCTGCCAATAACCACCACAGCTGTGTCTTGTTAACCTGTCTGTATTTAAGCCGCTATGCCACACCCACTCTTTACCACATTTTTGCATTTAACTTTCTCACTTTTTCCCAGTGTTGCCAGAACGTGTAGGACTTGGTTTTGCTGCACTGACTTTTTGGATTTCTGCTTTGCCCTCTTAGGATTTGTTTGCCTGGTAGCGGACTGTCTTTCTATGTAAGACCCTGCCTGCTTTGGAAACTTGGAACTGAACTGTGTGTGTCTCTTATCTCTGCTAGTCTCTTCTTTGTCCCAGGCTCTGTCACCAATTTCTTTTACAATGCGATACAAGAACAATGCCATGTATTCCCATTGCCTTTATATGGCTCATCAACTCATGAGGCTGCTCGCTTTTTCCCCCCCACCACTTTCCTCACCAGCTTTCTGATTTCAACAAAGAGGACATTTTCTATCTACTCACGACAGTTGATATGTCAGTTGGTAAAATTGCTGTTATCACTGAGAAGCCAATGTTTGTCTACCTGTCTGAAATCAAGAAGCAATTGTTTTTTTAACAAAAAAAAAGAAAAAAAAAAGCTTGTTTTTCAGGATTTAAAACATCAATCCTGCCCCTGCAATCACAGTAGACTGCAGCCCACATAGAGTAAACAGAGCTCTTGACAGGGAGAATATCTCTTCGATGAATCATAAGAAAGGAGAATAATACACATAGATGAAAAGATGGAGGGAAATGAATGGTTTTCTTGGAATAGAGGATAATGTGTTTTGGTGCAGTAGAGCCAGGTGAACTGATGTTGGAGGAGCAGTGGTAACAGGGATCACCTTTCACTGCTCACCCATTGAATGACTCAGTAGAATAGGGGTCATCAGGTGATTACACATGACATTTGTCCACTGAATATTCAGTTTTAGTGCATATTAGCCTGACTATTACTGAATGCATTACAGTTTTTTTTAGTAAGAAAAAAAAAAAAAGGTTTTGTATGTGGTCCCCAAATGTCTGCCTGACCTAGACTCTCACATTGTTCTGATGCTTTCAGGCCTCATGACTCACATGGCCTAACCACACATCTTTATAATAGTGTCCAATTAGAGCTCACTGAGTAAAGAAACCACCTTAATGTGTGTTTTTGTTTGTTTTGTATGGGAGCTCTTGGTGATGATATGTTTATCAAGTTTAGTCTGCAAAGAGGAGGTCTGAGCACTTTTATCACTAGGTGAGAATATGAAAGGGGTGTTTTTGATCCATCTATCCCTGCATATGCGGAGCAGTGTCATTGGAGCACATTGAGAAAAAACACTGCTATAGGGATCATTGTAGATGTAGATGATAGGTGTGTTATTGCACAAATAATTTTCAATATGATCACCAAAGCATAGCTCGTGGAAACACGTCTACATCACCTCCAGCATTACAGGAGCAGGTGACCTTCAGTTAGCCCTCTTATTCATGACTGCAAAAAGATAAATGAAGAGAATGGGGTGGTTATAAAGGTCAAGCTTTTAAACCGTGTCATGGTAAATAAATAACTTTGTAATTTTTATTTTGCACACAGTATTTCACCTAGTCTGGCAAATTGATATGATATCTCCATTGTTAGACTGCTGCAGTGTGAGAGATGAGCTGTAAGCTGGACCTCGTGTTTTTTGTAGAGGCGTTTTCAGCTGTGCAAAATCGAGAATGACTAAACAGTCATCCCAGACATCAAAGCTAAATACCCAGTATGGATTAATGGTTGGCGGACATGAGAAGCCCACTGAGTGACAGGCCTACCTCAAAAGTCATTTATAGAGCAGTGTGGGATGGAAAGGTGCAGGATATATGCCAACTGGAAAACTCTGCTTGGTTGTTTAGGATGTGTGGGACTCCTGGCAATCCCCACAGAGAGACACACACACACAGAAACTCATACACATACACACAGGAAGAGACAAAAAAGTGTGGGTGAGAGAAAGAATTGCTAATAGATTTCTGAGTATAGGTTATGCAAGACTCATACAATAATCAAATAACGGAGTTCCTGACTCCACATCCTCCCACTTTCTCCTTCACATTGTGTGGATCAGTTAGATAGATAGATAGATAGATAGATAGATAGATAGATAGATAGATAGATAGATAGATAGATAGATAGATAGATAGATCCTGTATGAAGAGGCAAACCACTTCACTGTTAAAATGTTTTATTTCAAAAACATCAGCTTCATTGCATGTATTTACACAACCATAATATAATACATCAGCCATGGTTTAGCGAACATTGGTGGCTTTTTCAGTCCTCTCATAGTGTATTTGTCTCTCACTGAATCTGACATTTCTCCCGTGCTTTGCCAGACTTCCTTCCCGCATGTGGTCCAATGACCTGCCGGAGATCGGTGCTGAAACTCGGCCGCCGCGCCAGAGGGTACAGTGCGCCGCATGGATCATCGCGCCCCGGTGCCTGACTCCCTCTACCCGCAACACGGCCAGTCCTTATCGCCTGGTACGAACGCAGGGAGACTTTGCGGTGCTGAGACGGGCCAGTTTCAGTCGGAAGACCGCCTCGCTTTGCCAAAGTCTCGAAGACTTTCTCCAGGTTAGTGCTGTCCTTTGCAGATGTCTCAAAATATGCACAGTCATCACCGAGGGCTTGGAGCACTTCTGCCTGTGATATTTCTCTCTCAGAATCCTGGAGATCCACCTTGTTGGCGCAGATTAACAAAGGGACCTGCGGCGGTGCGCACTGCTCTGGCACAGACGATTTGGTGAGTTTGGATTTAGCAGCAAGAATCTCCGTCCGCAGGGCGCACACCTCTTCGAAAGAGCCTCGGTCATCTACACTGAATACCAGAAGAAAAATGTCTCCTGCAAAATGAAAAAATATATCTATTAGGCTAGTTACTATGCCTTCTTCAGGAGAGATTTACGCCACGCATTTTCGCATGCACCTATCACCTTCTATAGTCCCACTTGAACAAATGAAAGACTGACATGCAATTTAAAGTTTTGCAGAACAGAAATTAAGGCTGAGCCATTACGCACCTGTGAGTATAGACAGTCTCCGCTTGGCTGGGAAGTCCCTTTCCCTGGATGCGTCTAGGATGTCAATTTGGTAGGTCTCCCCGCGGATACGAAACAGTTTCCTGAGGAAATCCTCGGAGGTGGGACTGTACTCCTCCACAAATCCGTCCCGCAGGTACCTTCTGAGGATGGAGGTCTTGCCGACCCGTGGCGCACCAAGAACCACGATACGCTTGCAGTTTTGCGGCTTGGTGCAAAGGGCGTCTTGTCGGTGCTCGTGTCCAATCTGTTTTTGCCGGGTTTGACCATGTAGGACAAGAGCTGCCAGCTGATCCAGGGGAGATCTTTTGCAGGGGTGGCCGCTGCTGGCAGTGGACCTTACGGCAGATCCTGAGCGCGTCTTCTTTTCCTGAAACTTCCACTGAGATGTGGCTACTTTGAGTATCCCCAAACCCGCTTTAATCCCCGATGAGCTCAGGTGTTGCGATGCGTTTTTGTAAGCCAGTAAAACTTTGGAAGAGCCAGCGCACTGTGCGTCCATGTTGCCATGAAACTGGGAGCCATCTAGTGTGGAGATGGAAGTGGTCTGTGCGCCGGTGGAGAGGCTGCTCATTTCCATCGTTGGATAATGGTTTTGACCGGTGGATCCGCGCAAGGAAGTGGTGCTCTGGAGTATTATATGCCTGCTCAAGCTCGTCTACAGTGCGGAGGCTGATACCAGTTGACTTTATATAGGCTGTCCCCAATCCCGTGGTTCATCCGCGTCATGCTGATTGACAGAAAGGGCTGATGTGTTCTTCAAAGGAACACTGTGTTTTGAGGAAGCAGAATAGGCTATACAGTGGGTACTTGTGATGCAGCCTAGGGTCTCTGGGGAGTTCAACATGATAGACCCACTGTTGCTACTATTCTGATTATATGTAGCATACTATTTTTGTTTTATTTTTAAATCATATTCTTTGCAAGTCATAATCTTCGCACACCTTTGTTATGACTGACTATTTATATAACACAGAAAGAAAGAAAGAAAGAAAGAAAGAAAGAATGAAGAACAGAAAGAAAAGAACAGGCAGAACTGTACATTTTTCCTTCTTTTATTTATTTATTTATTTATTTTTATTTATTTTTTTTAACTTTATATCATATTTTGTTAAGAGTTTGCCAAAAAGGCAGACCGTATGATTGACTCATTAGTTGCTATGGCAGTCCTGCGGTTTAGAGTTTCCGTTGCCTTGGTTACGGTTAGAGAAAACAAGCTGAAGCTCAGCGCTAGCTTAGTTAGCACTGCTAATGATACTTATTTGTCCGTCACTAGTGAACAAATGCGCCGCGGTGAGACGACAGAGTTGGGACCGTTGAGTCGTTCAGGTCAGCTACGACTATCTGTCTGTCTGTCTCTTTCCCTTTTCCCCCAAATGTCTGAGCTAGTTGCTCTTGACTTGTATATTCACCATGAAGCAGACAGCGGTGAAGTAGCACACACCACAGTGACAGACATGATCTGGAAAACTTCCCACGGTATTTAAGTGTTAGCATCAAGTAGAACTCAGCTGCCGAACAGTGTTCTGTTGATGTAGGCTTTCCTATTTAACCAACCACTGTATGTACTGTGTGCTAGCTTGTGACAGTTAACCTGATCTTAACATATGTATCTGAAACTGCAAAGTAACCACAAGCTGAAGTTGTCTAATAAATGTAGATCTATGGAAAGCAAAGTCTGAGTACCTCCAGTGTAATACTTAATTTACTAAGTTGCATTCTAACATTGTCAGAGTCAGAGTGGGAGGCATTAAGTGTGGATGTTATATCTTAAACGGGAGGAAATGCAATATCTTAGTCAGACTACAGGTCAATGCCACCAGCTTTTGATGAGTTTATAAACAAAGAAATAAAAACACTGCTACGTTTCATGTCTCTAGGGCCAAAGGCATTTCTTACCTGCTGAAAAGGAAAGCACTATCTGAAAAACGGTGCTGAATCTGTGAAGGGAAAAACAAAGGGAGAGAGCTGGAACCTTTACAAAAAGCCAAGGACTCATAATTGTTGTTGTGGTCATGGAAACTGTAATCGGGCACAGTTGGATAAAGAGAAATTAACAGAATTGCATAACCATGTCAGTGTTGCAGACTAATCTCTTTGTCTCTCCCTGAGTATATGTGTGTGTGTGTGTGTGTGTGTGTCAGTACTGATGTGCCATGCACACAATGAAGTGGAGCCTCCTTTTAATGTTTAAAATGATAAAATCAGAGGATCACTAATAAGGAACATAATTCATTATAATCTGTGTGTTTGTAGGGATTAGAGGGAGAGAGATTATACTACGCATTCTTTTAAATATTAATCTAATTCAAAGTATTGTAGCACCCAGAAATAACAAAACATCACTTAAACACTCCCACGCTGTTGTCATGTTCTCTTCTCTCTTCTCTTCTCTCCTCTCTTCTCCTCACCACTGTAGAAAACAAGCAAATAAAAACATTAGAGGAGTTTTCCATATTAGGTGATGGGAAGTCCAACAACTCCACTCTTAAAGGCAAGGATACCCAGGCTTTGACCACCCTCCCACACCTCAGTAAGGTAAGCAGCTTTAACCCTATAATTAATCACTTTGCCCCTCCAATAGAATATAGCGTGTGGCACTTTCTTCTGTATCTGACACTGAGAGTGTGAATATTACTGCAGCCTCATGTGCCAAAGCCACCCAAGATAAAAAGTCATCAGAAACCACTGCTCACAGCCTGTATGGGTAAGAGTCATCCAGAGAATCTCGACCTTGAGTCTCAGCCTGTGGGCTACCCAGGTAATTTTTTTATTCCTTTGCTCTCATGGACAATAGCATACTGACAGAGCATACAGTACATACTGAAACATTTCCTCTGGCTAAAAAGAGATGTTATACAGGTCATGGTAGTCAGTTTTGAATTGTAAATTACTTTTTCTCCGTGTAATTCTCTTTCAAGGACCAGAAGGGCTTCGGTTTGATGACAAAGGGATGGTTCTTCCACATTGCATCCTGGGTAGTTTAGAGGATTTTAGATGTTATCTGGAAGAAAAACAGGTGACAGAGGTAAATTCAGCACACATTCTGTGAAGTAACAAATTCAATACAAATATCTTGACATTACTGTTTGTCACCTCTGATTTCCTCTGTCCTCCCTCCACCATCCAGCTGATGAGGCGAATACCAGAGTCTCAGAGAGAACCTCCATCTGAGGCCCCAGGGAGGCGTCACTCTGAGACTGTGGAGAGTGGGCACGGGGTCTCTTCAGGCTGCAGAAACATCCAGAGTAATGCACTGGAACACTGGCATTCACACATGACTCAGCGCAAACGGCAGCAGGACTTTTTATCTGGTGAGCTGATTTACCTGGAACAGACAGAGATCAAATTTGTGTCATGTACCTGTATTGTAGCCACAACATTTGTACAACAAAGGTTTTATAAATTAAAGAACTGTAAATTGGATAATTGAAGAACAACAAAAAAACATTTGATTTCCAAGTCTACTTCAGTGTCTTATGTTTGTCTGCTTTACCCCTTTTTATCTGCTGTTCATCTCAACTCTATCAAGATTTGCTTGACCGGCCAGTTGAGAATTTACTGATGAACCAAGCCAACCGTTTCAGAGAATTTCAGGAGCGGAGGGAATTTATTAACCAAGTCATGCCACTCATCCACTCTGGATATGTATGATACACTCTTTTCTACTGTGCCTTCATCTGCCAGGCTTATATTAAGTCTCTGCTGTTACTTTCACTCATGTGTCGTAACTTGTTTGTCTTAGGGTTATCGTGTGGGCAGTGAGTTTTGGAGTCTCCCCCAACGTTATGGAGATGAAATAAGTGGCATCACGGCCACTCTGACCCAGACAGAGCAGGGCAGACGGAAACCTGTCACACATGTCGGACAACCGTACAGCATACAGCAAGAATCAGGTACACACAATCATCTACACCACATCCCACTTTTCCTCTTCAGCCTCATTCTTGACCCTTTTCTTTCTGTTTGTGCACCTGGAACATAGTGGTGTCCCAGTTAAAAAAGTGTTCTATGGCAGTTAAACTGTCCATTTCTAACAGTCACGGTTGGGATGAAGGGGGAAAACTCAAACAACATGAACAATCAGTCACTCCATGAGACTGACTGTATTCTTGTTTGGGCAAATTTTCATCTTCTAGGAGTCATTTGTGCTGAGACTCTGCATCCAGCTTCTCGGACTTGGCACCAAAGTGCATTTCTACATCATCGGTGCCAGGAACTTGAGGAGGTTCTACAAGACATTGACACCAAAAAGCCGGTAACACAAGTTTTTTTTGTTTTTTTTAAATCTAATTTTCATCTGTCAGATATTAATATCACTATTGCCTGAATGTCAAGTAATGTGGGGCTATATTCCTGAATATAGCCTTGGATGTTTAATTACCGTACTCAAAAAGTTACAATCAGTCAAACTAATATAAAGTCACAGCCTGTTGGCATTCCCAATTAAGCATGGTATATGATCAGTCAAATAGATTTCACATGCAAGAAACCCTCAGAATCCACATTTAACATGCATGTATTTATAATCTTCTATAGATTTTTATTCAAGCTGCTTTTGTAGTGAAAATATGATGGTGGAACTCTTTCTCGATAGTCAAAGTATAAAAGGATTAACTATTAGCAGTTATTGTTACCCTACAGTACTGAACCTACATATGTACAGGAAATTACCACTGGGTTACTTTGATGCTAAAGAAAACTTATATAATATATAATATATTGTATATAAACACACATAGTACATAAAATGTAGAGCAAAATTTGAGGTAAATTGTAAGGGGTGTAATATCTTCTGTGAGTTATAGAGAGATTTAGAGATCCCTTCTCTAAGATGGACTTTATGATAAGATTTGACTGAGTTATGCCTCTAAGGAGTTTACTCCAAACAGCCACCATGGACTGTGCACTTAGTTTTCACCTCCAGATGCTGACAGCACAGGTGAGCAACCCAAATCAGTGGTCCAATCTATATTACCCACCCTCTGATTGTTGATGGAACACCCGCATGGTCTTATCACTGTCACCTCACGCTGTATCTTTGCCTCTCTTCCTCTAAATTATTATGCCTCCCTAAATCCCTGATCTAATCAGTTCAAATATGAACTGCATATTTTTAACTAACACATTGTCAGTTCTCTCTTAACAGCGAACAAGACTAATTTAACGGGAACAGTGCAGGTTTTGATTACGCAACTTTTGTTTCAACACAAGCAGTGTCATTACTGGACCACTTATTGTCCAACCTCACAGCCCACTGAAGCTGCTGACACCCTCAGGACACTCTGTCTCTTGCTGCTAGAGCTGCTAGCTGCTCATAATCAGTCTGTATCTTCACAAACAGCGTGTGATCATCCAGCTTTGGGCACACTGTTCTGGGTTTACTGTACAGGGAACAAACGACAGCAAATGAGCAAGGCACACAGGCATGCACACATACACTGTTCCCATATTGTTATGATATATTTTATTGGCTGTAATATGTGTTGGCATTGTTTTGTTTGTGGTCTGGAGCAATATGCCACTGCTAATGATGAGGTGTTGCTGAATTGTTTTTGCTAGTGAATCAAAAACAATCTTGCCATTTTAACTCCCGTCAATGTTATCTGTATGTGATCCTAGCAGCACAAAAAATGTTGATCAGTAAGATAAAGAGCAAGAAAATGGTATATGGAGGATATTTGACCATGAATCAACTCTAAATGTCAAACTGCTTTTGAGTTTCAAGGTCTCATAATCTAAAATGTCTTCACTTCAGAAAATTACCGTCTCTTGATAAATTAAATTAAATTGAACTGCTGAATCTGTTTAGTACCTGGTCGTTTTT
>OMNW01012023.1:10552-27874 GCA_900303245.1 Selene dorsalis | reverse complement strand
GGGCTAATCTGCTCGTTTGAATGCACGCCACACTTAATGGTTTAGCTGGTGTGCCACGGGGCTCGTCTGTTAGCTGCGATGGTATACATTTAGGGTTTTGTGTCTCACTCTCCTCTCCTCCTGCTGCAGCAGGAGCCATTTCTGATAGCTCCTTCTGCACCACTCTCACATCAAGTCACCCAGATTAGATTTTCACAGAAGATTGGCTAACTATAAATTTTAAAGTCAAACTCAAAATTGATTGGGTAATGGCTAATACAAAGCAGCCTTATCGCCTTTTGGAGGCGAGTGAAGAAGTTTAACAAATGGAATGACAGATGATTTAGAAAAAAGGATCACAAGCACAAAGGGATCTGGTTTACATGATGATTAGTGTAGAAAAATTATTCAAATGATACCTGGCTTACAAGTATACTGTGGACCAGAGAGGATACCTGTTGTATGAGAGAAAGAAATTAAATAATTTGATGTTTCATCATGTCACTCAGGCTCAGCAAAGCAGAGAGGTTGTCAAGAGATTTCCTAGAGGATAGATAGAAAGTTTCAGCTCGTGTCTCTATCAGCGATGTAGCAGCCTCTTCTACATCTACATGTAGTTTCGAGTTATTCACGGCCTCCATCAAACTGTTTACTCATTAAGACAGATGACGGACGGCTGTCCTTTTCCCTTGCAGCTATTTGATTATATGAGCTCCGGTTCAGAGCCGAATCAATAACCAGATTAGCTAGGCACACACATAGACACACACACATGCACACACCGACATGCACTCAGACACACCCTCACACAGTACCCAAGGCTGTGGAATGAATTCATGAGTACAACGGTCGGTTGGTGTCTATATGATTTAGCTCTGTGCCTTTGCTGCAAGGCTGACACACAGAAACACACACACACAGGCACATGCACACGCAGGCTGGCTGGCTGTGTCTGAGATGCAGCTGATGGGAGAAACAGTGATTAGATTAGGACGAGCTCTGCCTCTGCTCAGCAGCCGGGCCAGTGTTCCTCTCTGTCCCTTGTTCTCTGTGTCAGTGCTGTGCTGTAGGTTTTGTTCTTATCGTACACCTCCAGGCTGTTTATGGCTTTTTAAATACCTGCTCAACAAAGCCAATATTACCACTTCCAGCTTCAAACCAGTTTTAATCAGAACTCCTACTGTGCATTACACTGAAAATTTAGTTCAATCAGTGGAGTTTACAAGTTTCTTATCCTGCTGCTTTCCTCTTTTGGGAGGGTTTCCTTTGCCAGTTATATTTTTCTTATATTGTTCTTCAAGGACTTGTTTATACACAGCAATTATGACTGTGGGTTTGACCAAGTGAGAAATACTGGATTGTTTATAGTGGGTTGCAATGGTGTAGCACTGGTAAACACATTGCAGGTGTGCACAGTGTAACTGTGTAGCGTTGGATAGTTCAGTTGAGTGAATCTGTGGTAATTTGTGCATGTTTGCATATGCTTGCTTATGTATCCGCTAGTGTATTTTAGTGCATTTTACTCGAGATAGGAACCAGCATCACTAAAATGGCTGGTTGCCTGTACAGGTGCATGGTTGCATTCACCTGCCAGCTACTTGTGGAGGAGGTGTCCTCGCGCATGACACATGGTGCTGAGTCAGATGGATCAGCCTGCCCGCTCTCCTTGCCTCACTGTCTGTTTCCACGTCCTCTATCCTCTGTCCCAGCCCAGCTAAAAGCTACTTCAGTTCAACACGGAAATGAGAGCTGCAAAGAAACACAAGCTATTCCCTGAACTGCAATCCAGTGTAGTGCAGTTTTTTTTTTTTGTCATCAGAGTGCTCTAGACTTTGTTGCAGTGTCACTTACATTTATTCAGAGAACAGTCACAGTAGGTAAATGTATCCAGGTTAGATCTTAACATAGTTGTGGCAAACATGATATTCATGTTACGATAAAAGGAAGACAGAGGGGAAAAAGGCCCCTGTTGGGAAGGATCAACCTTTTCTGTCATGTTAAATGACAGGCATGATATAGGCCTACTGTAGTCTGACAGTGTTCTTACTGTCTCTGCTTTGTTTTTACCCCTTAACTCTTATTCTCAACGTGACATTCATGCTTAGCTACCACAAAAACATGGCTAATACTTCCTGAATAGGCCCTGCATGTTAGATAGATATCAACTCCGCTAAAACCTTTAAGCACACTAATGACATTTAATTAAGGATGGGATCCCATGTAGGGGATGAGACGATGATTTAGCCTCTTTAATCCACCAAAATGTCCTCGCTGAGGGCCTCAACAGTGATCGCTCCCATCCATCACACCCAGGGATTACAGCAGGACAGACAGGGATGCACAGCAGAGACATGTTGCTGATTTGACTGAGCTGGAAGCCGAGGTGCTGGCTGCAGCGGTGAGAACTGGAACAAAGGCTGGCAAGCTGTTGATGGGAATTTGATGCTGTGCAAGGGAAGACTGCTGTTGGGATGATGGCACTGCACTGATTTGCAGCTGAGGACTGGATAGAAAAATAGGGGTTAGGGGCATTAAGCGAGGGACCGTTCCTGGCACAGAGGCGAAACTAGGGGAACCGTGATGAGGACCTGAGAGGCCAGGCCAGGGCTGGGGCTGAGGGACAAGGACTTAGGCTGACAGGCAAGGCCAGGCCTTCAATTCCAAGGCCCAGTCCCTGTGCCCCAGGCTTCAGCCAAACAGCTAGGCAGGTGTCCAGCTGATGTCACACCCCCACAAGGGAGGAACTGCAGAGCACCAGTCACTAGAGCTGCACAAATTGAAGTGTCATCTCCAGAGTCAAGATGCTCACCAATTTTCTGCATGCGTTGGTGCAGAGTTGGGATTCAGCCAGTGGACAAATGGCTCCAGTTCCGCCTACAGTTTGGCTGAGCAAAGGAGACCGTGGTGTGTGAGTCTGTCTGTGTGTACTTTGTGTGTGTGACAAAGAAAGTGACTATGTATGTATGTGTGGAGCACTGCAGGTCCTCACTGTCATTGTCCTTGAATGATGCAGCAATGCTGCATTAAGCAGTTTCAGAAAAAAGTTTACAGATAAAAAAATAATAATGAAGCAAAATGTGAATAAAGTAGAACGAGTTACATCACTTCAGCTAGAAACATTTCATTGCAAAATGTGGCAAAACTTTGGTCTGTCAAACTCCTCAGCCTTCAGAAACAACTAAACAATACATCAGTGATTTAATATTTGATAATAACAACAGATTCACCCTACAATTGTTGGAAGTATAAATCCTGATATTATTATATAGATCTAGTCTGACAGACCCTTAGGCAGTTGGCCATATCCTGTCATCTTCTGACCCCTGACACCACACAAGTGTATGCCGATTAGCCATGCCCCGTGAGGAAGTGTGTGGGAAAGCTGCATCGATCTCACTGAAACAGACTGAAACATCACAACAGCAAAAGAAGAGATGAGGAAAAAAAAGTCAAGCCAAAGTTAAATGAAAAATTGCTTACATACACGTCTTGCACGGTCTGGAACATTTATTATTCCGAGTCACGCAGAGAGAAAAGAGGTGGAGGAGGAGAGAAGAAGAGAAGAATCCATTTGGTAAAGTAGATGCAGATCGATGAGACTGGAGGCAGGCAGGCCAGAGTGCAACAGAGGAGGGGTGTGTGTGTGTTGGTGAGTATCTGTGATGTGTCTGCGAGTGTGTGTGCTTGCGTGCATGAGGCGTCCCAGATTACTTTCCCTGATTGATCCGGCCCAGCATCCGTCTGACCTGCAGGACATTTCAGAGCTCGCAAGATGCTGGTGGAGGTGGAGAGATGGCGAGAGAGTCAGCCAGGAATAAAGAGAGAGGAAAGAGAAAAATAAAAATCAATAGCGCAGAGAGCATTACAGGGAACTTGACTGGCCGAGAAGCTGAGATAGTAAAGTCATATTAATCTCTGTTTGTCTCAGTCAGCTTGATAGGAACTACAATTCAGTATCACTTTGGGGTACTGAGCCGGAGTTTTAGTCGGAGTTTAGTAGTTTCTGGTGTGGCTACTTTGTAATAACAAGAAGGGGACGCATGGCATTCATTGTCAGCATAATTAAAGTATCTTCACCTGAAAACAAATTAGATGTGAAAATGTTTTTTGTCATATTATTTTGTGTAATTTTGATTAATTATTTTAACAAGCAAAATTGCTTCAAGAAAAATAAATAAGATACATAAGAACATAAGAAATCACAAATAATATCTGAAGCAAGACAGTAAGGCGAAGTCTAACAAGTCAGATGGTTGCATGCTGGCTCCATTTTGTAGCTGCCAGGCAGTGTCTATCAGTGGAGAGATCCTGCAGCATACTGTCTACTCTGCAGTCTCTTCAGCCTCCATGTATCCTGGCCAAGTCAGGGTAAATTGATTGTCTAAGCTCTGTAAGAGAAGGGGGGAGGGAATCCTGCACGAGGACAGCGGTATAAAGCGGCGGTTTGATGGTGTAAAAGTTGCAAAGGAGTGACAACGGTGAAAAGGACAGGAAAGGAAGACAAAACGTCATCGGTCATCTGAATTGTAGCTCGCACCGTGAGCGACGTGCTGTGAGGACGGGGATAGTCTTTGTGCACAGTCTGGGAGAATGTCTCCTAAAATGCAATCATGTACAGTAAATCTAAAAGAAAGCCATCTGTGCCTTTGGTATTTTCAGCTGGTGAAGGAAAACAAATGTACACTCCCTTCCCTTGCTGTAGGCGGATAAGGCTTGTCCTATTTGACTGCAGTACCCAGACACCACTGGCCCGGAGCTCAAGGAGACAGGAAGCACTTTTGTGGCATCAAATATTAATGGCGTTATAGAGTGTATTGATTATATAATAAGTTTTCCCAGCATCTGAGCACCAACTGAAATGTATTCCCTGAATAATTGAAAATGTATCCATGAGCAGTTTTTCATCTCAATGGTTGGTGAATGTAATTGCATTGCACCCTTATTCCAGTGTTATTTGAGGTTTTATCAGGAGACGCACATGTGTGTGTTCATGTGATAAACGCAAGGACAGCGAGAATATGAAGAAAGATGAATTTGTGTGTGTGTGTGCGTGCGTGCCTGCCTGTGTGTGTGCTGAGCCTGAGATTGTTTTATCGAATGGTTGAGCATTGAATATTGAGTACTGAGTAGTGTTTTGAAAATGGGATGCAGAAGCTTAAATGTACTTCTAAGAAATGTAATATTCCTTTTTGCCGACATTTGCACTATACGTTAGCTGCTAAAATGAAGAATCATATACATCTGCTTGCTGCTTCTTGCATTTCTGTCACCACATTTGCTACAGTAACACTGCCCTGTCTGCTTGCTGCGGCACACCATCCACCCCCCCACTGACATAGTATGTAAAATGATGGCTTCTGCAGGATGGGTGAAAAATGCTTTTGATGTTTCACCTCTGCCTAACATTTCCTTTTTTCAGGGTAGCTTTCAACTCTATATTTAATGGATGGGAAAAGTCTTTTTAACATGCAGGCTATACAGTATGTTGTCCTCTACCCTCTTGATGAGATGAATGTTGGTTCACTATACTGTATGTGGTGGCTTTTAACTGTATTTAGCATGGGCACCTGAGCCCCGGGGGTGTATCTATCCCCAGCACTGTCCACTCTGGGCTTTTTCAAATGGTTATAAATACACCTCACTAGCTTTGACACATTTACATGAGTTTGACCTAACACTGCTAAAACCTTGAAAATATTAATGTACTGTATGTTTTAAATTTGAACATAAAAATATATGTAAATGCTTCTCATCCATTTGTCCCAGTTAGATTATCACAAAAGAAGTGTCTCATATTTTAGCATTATTCAGCAGTAACCCTTCTTGTCTACACCAGACTAAAACAAAGGTGGCTCTCAACTTCATATTTCTATATGATCACCCCCAAAAAATACAGCATTAACTATCAGAGGCTACAAACAGTGTTCCTCGTCCTCTCTTCTACCCTGACCTCTCTGCCCCTCCGTATCTTCTTATTCCCTTTCAAGTTGACAGTTCACTCTCATTTAGACCTCCATTATGCATTCCTGCCTAAGTTTACAAGACACATTGACAACAGAACATGTACAGACTCTCTTTCCTCCCCCACCTCTGTCTCTCTCTTTCTTTGAAGTATTGGAAGTGTCTTCCCCATTACTCAGCCCTTGCCATTTCTTCCTTCTCCCATCTGATCCCTCACTCCCTCTCTTCATCTCTCTGAAGGAGTAAATGAAGGCAGAGGTCATCCCTCCTCTCTTCCTCCTCTCCTGCTAAATTGGCTGCTTGTAGTATCTGTGGATAGCTGTAGGCATATAAGCCCCCTGCTCTGGAGAGCCAGTGAACAGACTTCCTGCTCATTTGTGGCATTTCTGTCTCTTCAACCACAGGCTTGTTTACCCACAGAGAGCAAGAGGGAAACCCTCATTATAAACTCTGCCAAGGTCATTGCAGTCACCACACCAATCTGCTGCCTTCAACACACACATGCGGTCTCATTCAATCTGCTATGAAGGTACGCAGATATTAAAATAGAATGGAGGAAAAAAAGACCGGAAAAAAAATATCTTTTTACCCCAATTTCTGTCTTCAGGCCATTTCAAGGAGAAACGTTCTGACAATTTAAGCCACACAGTTTTGCAAATCTTTATCATCCCAATTTATTTCTCTTCTCATTGACAAACCAATCATCTCAACTGGTCATAACTTACAAATGCAAAGAATTCCTGAGCCACCTGTCTTTGTTTTAGTTTGACTGGTGGAACGACAGTAAAGGTGTAACTGCATTTTCCAGTGAGCCGTCATTTTCCCCAACTCCCCCCTTCCACTCCCTGAATCCCACTCCAACCCTAACCTTGCAAAGTGAGTGTATGATGTTGACGGTGGGCTGTGCGTCCCTCCCTCCCTGTGCTCCGCTCCATAGGGGTCGACAGAGACACAGTGGCGTCAGGCAGAGCTCCCACAGCTCCAGGGCTGGGCAGAGAAGGGATTGCTGACACAGCCAAAGATGGTAAGGAGACTACTGCTGCCAAATGGATGGCCCAGCCATTTTACACATCCATGAAGTAATATGATCTGATATTGTACTGTGTTTACATAAAGAAGCACTGGTGGTGATGCTGCTGACTGAGACAGTTGGAAATGGAGCAGAGAACAATTGATGGGGCAATAGTTGGAGGGGCAGGAGGGGGGTCGGGGTTGCAAGGGTAAAGGATGTTGTGCAGAGATGAGTGAAAAGCAACATTCAGCTGCTGACATCTTCAACTATGGTATATGCTTTTGAGGAAGTCATTTCCTCAATTTATATGGACGTATTGATGTTTTAGTATTTAAAATACATCCGTTATAAATCAACCATGCTTTTTAGCCTTCATTAGGCAGCTGTGGGCATTTGTAATGGACCTCTACCTCTGCAGACACACAAGAATTTACTCAAGTTGCTCATTGCTTTCCTGCTTTTGATTTCTCTTTCTAAACCTTACAGAGCACTCAAGCACCCTTTAACATTTCTGTAGACTTTGCTTCATAACAACTATAGCTATGCCACTTTTAAGAATGACCTCTGAGTGTCTTTCAACTTGTTACAGCAACCATTTATTCTGAATACAACCAAACACCGTCTCCTACATTTGTATCATAGCTCTACCACAACTGCACATGGTCTACGTGTATTACACTTAGCAAGGAGCCCAGTGTTGGCTCTGCATCCTACACAAGTAGCATTTCAACCTGCTAGTAGCAGAAGAAGCTGCAGAGCCAGTGAGGGGCTGTGTGTTGTAGGCAGTCAGCAGGACATGCAGCAAGTTCTGTCCACAGCACTAGGCTCCACAGTGGGAGAGCAGGGACAGCTAGAGTGCTCACAACCAACATGAAGTGGACTGCTGAGCAGCTCGAGTGCTGGTGGGCACGGACAAGGAGAGGAATATAATTGGCCACCAGGACTCGGCAGGTCCCTGTTAATTAGAGGCAGCCATTTTGGTGTAAAAACTCCTCAGAAAACGTCCCATGGAGTTGAAAGTCTCCCTGACAGAATGGAGCCCAGCAGGGAATGTAAACAGATTTAATAAGGCCCTCTCCAATCAACTCTGTTATGGCTAGATACTATTCTCTCATTTCACTCGGCTGGCTCTTTCTCTCTCTGCCCCTCTGTCTTTCTCGGTTTGTCTCTGTATCTATGTTGTGGTAGAGTGGTGAGTGATTAGGGAAGGATACTGTCAAAAGAACAATTTGCATGCAGCTCTCATCTTGAGAGCTTTTAGACATCTCCCTGTCTGTTTGTTTTCTGCTGTAGGATTGGGCCATTGTTCTCTTTTCTCTCTCTGTGTGTGTGTGTGTGTGTGTGTGTGCGCTCTTCCACTCACTACAGATTTCAGTGTGTCTGCATGGAAGTGTGCATGTGTGTGTGTGTGTGTGTGTGTGTGTGTGTGTGTGTGTGTGTGTGTGTGTGTGTGTGTGTGTGTGTGTGTCATGCGGCAGAGTCAGGCTGTCAGCAGCTGATCTGTGTTCAGTCTATTCACTTTTGACTTTGAAGTCACTTTGTTGTCACAGTTTTTTTTTTCATTTATTTCTTTTTTTCCTTCTTTGACAGTAAAAACTACAGAAACTTAAATTCATAAAGCACTAAAGAAACAAAAAAAACTTGTATTCAAACACTTCATTCCTACATAAGAGGAAAGTTACTCCGAGTTTCATCATTGAACTCACGCAGATTTTTGTAGAAATACATTAAGGTTATCAGACCTGACTTTGACTTCCTCTCTGTCGCGTCGACCTCTCGTGCTGTGAGAGCTGTTTTAAGTCCATGTTGGATAATAAACCTTATATAATCAGGACCGCAGCCTACGGCTCTGCATTATAATCCCTGTGTGTTTGATTCCCAGCATCCAGCTGGGCGCACACACCAACTGTGGAGCAGCTTCTCCAGTCAGACTTTGCTGCATGCTAGTCTGAGCTCTGCTAATTAACTACAAGGTGAAAACTATAGGTGTGATTGGTTTTCATTATTTTTTTTCTAAAGACTGAGTGAGAGTGAGAGATGTCAGACAGTTTTTATGAGTTATTTTCAGAATTAGCAAAGCAAAATGTGTCACTCAACATTTAGCTCAACCGTCAGCAGAGCTCCGTCCGTGATGCCTCATCGATTCTCTCCTCATGTTACCTTCCCCACCTCCTCAGTTGGGTCAGAGGTCACGGTTGGCTTCAGGGCTGCAGCCCCAGAGATGACAGGGGATCACTGTCTTGTTCAAGGACACGTCAGCAGAGCTACTGTCACAGAGAAATGAAGCATGCTCTTCTCCCTCACTGCAAACCGAGCTCATGTTCGTCATAATCGTGATTTGATTTATTAATTTTTAATAAGTTCACTGTTCTGAGATGACACACACACCAAAATTATCTCTGCTGGAGACATGATTGATCCACATGTTCTTAAACGAATCAAACAAAACAAACAGGAAACAAATATAACAGAACATCATATCTGCAGTCGTGTCATGTTAATAACTAAGAATGCTTTACACAGCCTTGTTAGCAGGTCTGCGCCAGCCCTGTCATTCACCAACTTAACACACACTTCAGATAAACAGATGTGTTTATGTGAGTCAGAGGTCACAGATATTCACAGTTACACTGAAACAGATCTTAAATTCATCGTCTCAGAAAATGTTAATAGTCTGGCTCTTGAAGTTGAACAGGCCACTCTGTATCTTAAACACAAGAAGCCCTATGTGAAATTTAAACCTGCGTGCTTGCGTTAAATGTATTCATTGGATGAATGAATGTATGCAGGAAACCAAAAGACACAGTCCAGCAGCAGCAGCTCTTCATCATCACTTTAAACACAAACAGCGAGGGAAGTGACTCAGGTTCTGAAGGATTTGTTATTGTGTTTCTTTTCACACACACACACACATACACACGCACTGTTACAAAGACAGGAGCGCTTTGTCACATCGTTTTTCAAACAAATGCGAACCACATGTGCCCAGCAGAGAGCGAGAGAGGAGCAGCAAATTATCATGTGGGGATATGGATGGCTGATTGTTCCATTATGTCCCAGGTACAGAATTCATCAGTTATCGTAGAGCAAATTCGCACACGCACGTACACCACACCACAAACACATTTTCCAGAAGATGTTCTTACACTGTATGAGAAGCAGTGTTGCTTGGTCAGAGAAGCGAGGAAGGAGGAACAAAGTTAGTCCTATCAGAGGGCAGATGTTTCACCTCTCTGATTGGTCTGTCAATGCCCAGTCAGATTCAGGTATAAAAAATGAGCTAAAAATGGTTCTCAGTGTCACAAACACAGTGTTGGAGCTTAAAACATTGAGTTTTCAGCACAGTGACCAGAGGGACTCTGTGCGTCACCTCAGCAACATTTGTTCACAGGCTTCATCACAGTATTTTCTGCACCTGCAAAGACTGGAGTTTCACCTGTTTATTTCAAGAGTTGATTTTCAGCTATGAATTCATCAATTACAAGCACAAAATCTTTTTGACACTAATTGGAGATCATAGTCATCACTTCTGCTGCTGCTGTTTACAGTTTCTCACTAACAGAATAAAATCTTCAAACTCTTTATTTAAATTGAGTTTTGTTTTATGTGCTCCTGAGGTGTAGCTGTAATTCTCTCTCTCTCTCTCTCTCTCTCTCTCTCTCTCTCCCTCCCTCCCTTTTTCTCTGCCTTTCTCTCTCCCTCTCTCTCTCTCTCTTTTTCTCTCTCAGGAGGGGTGGAAGCCAATTCTCAAACCACATCTCAGGAGCTCCTCATTCCAAATGATGTAAGTACTCAATATTAATCAGTATGAATATACTGTTTGGATTTCTGTGGTCAGTCAGCTTTGATCAAATGTGGAAGAAACATCTCTATCTTGTCAGTGAGGTTCAGCCCAGTAATCAACACTCTGTCTGCTGATCGACATAACTGACATGATTTGCTATAAGCATCACATTTCCTTTCAATCAGACTCATGACAGAGTCAAATCAAAACGCCATAACCTGTCGTTTATAGATCCATGATGAAGCGGAGGCTGGCTTGACCGCAACAGTTAAACTTTACTTGCAGGTGGGAGCTTCTCGTGGGATTTTGAAATCTCGTCAAGTCAGAAAAAAAATTACTCAAAAAAAAAAATCACTCCGAAAAAACAGAAAAAAATACTCCAAAAAACAGAAAAAACATTACTCGGAAAAACTAAAAAAATAAATTACTCTGAAAAACAGAGCTTTTTTTTGTTCCAAGTGTAGACAATACGCTTCTGTACATTAGCTCTTCAGACATTCATCCTCAATCATCTTTTTTCTGGCTGGGCTGAAAGTCATGCCAGTTGAAAAAACAACAGCAATTCAGAAATGTCATTTTGTATGGTTCACTTACTTGAAGATGTTTACAAAGTGATATCGTATCCCAGCATCTCAATATGAACATTAGTAACATAGTGTGAGCTGGTGTGCTTCAGATTAGTTGTGTAATGCAGGACTGAGTTTAAATGACATCTCACAGGTCAGTTCTGTGCCTCATGAGCTGATACTGAAACCTCACACTGTCCAGCTTAATAATAATAATAATAATAGTTTATTTGTATGTGACTTTTCATTACAGATGTGCTTCACATGAATCAGAAACATCAAAACCAATCACATCCAAACTGCAAATGAGATTAAAACGATGCCACACAGTGAAGCTTGTGTATAAAAGTGAGATAAGCCTTGACAGCAGAAAGGAACTAGTGAGCTGAAGTTCTCTTTGCAGTAGGTAAACTGAGGAGTTGCAGCTTTGTAATGTTTATGTTTCTCAACAAATTTCGGTGAGTTGCTTTTATATTCAGGGTTTGGTGATGTGAGCCACAGTCAGTGGAGTAAGAATGAAAGCTTTTTCCCGCTACTGTGTTTACTAGCGTTTGTTTACAAGTTGGTCTTGGTTGCAATGTTGATGTGTGGTGCAGCAGCAGATACTGTATATCTAAAGGTATTAAGTCATAAATCAAAGCAATGGAGAGTTTAATGTTTCAATCTGATGATGGTGCTGCATGAAAAGTCAGAGGATCAATTTTACAGTTCAGCCTGAGCAGAGCACAAATGTGCTGAGATGTTTTTAGTCTGGATCAAAGTGGTGGTCAGAACCTGAACGTTCTGGTGAGTGTCTGGTCTCCTGAGTGTTTTGCTGAAGGCTGACTCTAAATATGATCAGAAAATATGAGAAAACAAAAAAACAGCATCTGCTTCAGCCCTTGGCCTCTAAACTGTTCAGCAGCTCCACACTGCGGCTCATTCAGAGTCGTGCTCAAGGACACATGACATTTGATTGACGTGTTGACTGTGGTGAGGTCAAAGCAGTGACTTTCAGTTTATAAGGAAGCCGCTGGCCACCCTGCCTCCCCTCCTTCTCCCTCCCCCTGTCCATCACAGGATGTAATCAGCTGTTTCAGTGACGACAAGTTGGTTCCTTTCAAAACTCTGAATTAAGCTTCAGAGTAATTAAGATGTTTACACAACTCTGTAATGTGAACCCTCGTCTAATAATCTGCCTGTGGAGCGATAAGCACTTATTGTGAGTGTTCAGAGGAAAGTAATGAAATAACGCAGACGGACCCAGCTTGAACGCACATGACGAAAACACAACGTGACATTAGAGCAAGCTGTGGAGGGCTCGGCTTTGTTCTGGAACGTCAGAATAAAGCTGCTCAAACACATTAATGTGGTGAAAGGCAGGAAAAGTGTTGGAGCCTTCATCAGCAGAGGGGAGTGAAACTGAGCCACAAACATCCAGTTTTACTGAAATAAAAGCTCAGTAAGTTCTCATTGTTTAATTTCCCCGGTTTAACATCAGGCATTCAGTAGTGTTGGCAACGGCAGTTCTTTTGAGAGTACTGAATCACTAGAATCAGTTCATCAAAAAGATTTGTTCCAAAAATCCGTTCACCGTATCGTTCAGTGCTTGGCGGGAGCCCTGACTTGTGCGGTGGATAGTCTGACTCCCAGCTGATCATGATTCAGTTCATGACTCAGCCCTGAGGTTCACATTCACTGTGTAGAATGTTCACTGAAGGTTCACGGGCACAGACGTTCGCGAGTAACAAAACGACTAGTTCACGAACGGCACAACACTACTTTCAGTACTACGTTCAGTAAACGACACGTTCGCGAACGTATCGTATTATTCGGAACTTTCACTGAATGTACTACACAGAGGTTTGCGAGTGACAAAACGTTACTTTGAGTGGCATGTTCAGTGAATGTGCCGATCATCAGTACGTTCACTGAAGGTACTATCGCTTAGGACTGAGGTTCTAAGGCGTTCCCTGTGTGTCACTCAGCCCTGAGTCACAGTAAGTTTAGTGAACGTGAGCCCTGAGTGACAGTACGTTCACTGAACACTCACTGTTCCCTCGCAATGAGAGTCTCCGCCACCAGATTTGCGAGTGATTCAGTGATTCACGGACCACATGGCAGTTCCACTGCCGGCCTGCACACTCGCTGCTGAGCTCAACTGAACTGAGAAAAGAACGAATCAGGTCAGGAAGTGATTCAGTTTGTTCACTCAAACAATTTGTTCTTTTCAGCGAAACATTCGTGAACAAGACAACACTAACGTTCAGCTTAGTTTCATTTTCTCCCAGCCATCCACACACCCCTGCCATGACTTTACGCCCCTCCCAGTTTGAGAACCACTGGGTTAGCAGTGATAAAGTGCAACAAGGTGCAGCTTTTATAAACATCAGAGAATGGAAAGAAAACAAATCCAGCTTTATATGTATATGGGGCTTAAACTACTTAAACAGTCTGAAGTCCATGTAACAAACTTCTATTTTATAGATAAAATAATAAGTTGCTGCACCTGTCCCATGGTTCACAAGGATTTTACTTAATCTCTTTATTATTCAGGCGAGTATGACATTCAGTCAACCAATCACAGAGCCGTCTCCCGTTCCCTGTAAAAGTCAAGTGCCCTTGCACCTTAGTGGATTGATGTGTTTCACACAGAGTTAGTTTCTATTTATGGCGAGCTTATAATTTATCATGTCTGGACAGCAGCTCTGTGCATCCCTGTGTTCAAGACAGGGTATATTTTTAATGTAATATAAAGCAGCATTTATGTTTTATAGTTTGTGTGTTTCTGTGTCCTTGTGATGAAATCCAGGTGGATTTAGCAGAACCACAGGTCTGATCTCAGTGACTTAGATGAATGTATAATCCGTCTCTATTTACTGACTGAGGTGAGATGAACACCTTGCAGACATTTGCACAAAAAGACTCACAACCTTATAACCTTACAGCCTGACTTCAGGGTGTTTGATAAATGCTTCAGGTGTGTTCAGGGACAACTGCATTGAGTCTGAAAAACAGACACAGAATCTGATCCTGAATTTTTTCTGTTCATCACCAAAGTCATAACTGCAGAAAGACGAAGGAGACAAGGCGATCAACACAAAACTTGTCCCCATTTTTATCCACTGGTAAGATGCTTTTAAAGACAAGTGGACTAAGTTAGATGTGTTGGATAATCTTTTAATGTTTTTGTTGGACTACAGCTGATTTTCCACCTCCGAGTCGACAAGACAATTCCGTTCACTCCAGCCAAACACCAAAACATGACAGGCTGTATGAAGAAGGAAAGGATAACTTGATACAAGGAAAGCAATTTCAAAATAATAGAGGGTGTAGAGGGTGATTTTTTTTTTAAACGGGGAGGGCCATTGAGAGAGAACCCTCTTTTACATGGATACCCCAATGACATTACATATAAACCAACAAACCACACCACAGTATATATTAACATGAGCATGAACAGCAGTGTATAACAGATACACTTGATCACTCAAAGAAAACGCATGCTATGTCTATAATTAGAGTATCCAATTTGAAAAGCTTCTGCAGATTGTTCCACTTGAATGGGGCATTATATTTTAAAACAGATTTACTAATAATGGTTTTTGAGAATCAAATGATATTGAAATTTAATGTAATTCAACTTTGGTCTAGATACAGAGACATGTGATACATCAAAGTTGTTTGCCAAGCAGTGCTTCATAAATATATATAATTTTAGTGTTGAGTTACAAACTTTGCATAATAATGTACAATTTCAGAGAGTAAAAAAAGTCAAACAATAGTTTAGCCAAAACGTGATGATCTAAGTCTTTATGCAGTCTCCTAGCATTTGGTTGGTATAAGTTCTAAAAAGTGGTGAGTGCACCTCAGCAGAGTGATGGTAACACAGTAAAACAGTGTTATAACAGCAACTATGACCTATAACAGTTAAACAGATGTGAAGTGTTGAGGTAACTGCTGCAGTCACTCTGGAACTGGAAATTTAAACTAAAAGGAAGAATCAGAGCACACACCTCTGCAGACCAACAGGCCGCAGCAGTAGACTCCCTCACACTCCTTTCCTTTTACTCACATTACAAACCTCCTCCCGTTTAACCCGCTGCCGACGGCAGCAACAAACAGAACCTGAACCTCGGCATCATGACAGATTAATGAAAACCACCAAACACAGGTTTGAGTTTTTTTGAGTTCACTGACGAGCCACAGATTTGTGGCGCTGGCTGGAAAAAGACTAGAGGGGAGGAGGAGGAGTGTGGTGATCGAGTGTGTTTTTCCCATTAAACACTCAGACGATGTGCGACTCCCCCTCACTTGAGTCTGAGTTGTCCTCTACTCTGCCGCTCTGTGTCCATCCATCATTGGCTGTTAGTCAGTCATTTAGGCTGTCACACAGTGGGAGCCTGGAGCCTGCAGTCAAAACACTGGCTTTAAAAACAGAAGTATATACCAATTTGTCTGATGTGACTAACATGTCTGACAAGTATCAAGGATCACAAACCTGAACGCACACCATACCTTTACTCTCTGTCAGTGAGTTGGGCTCAAGTTTTTGTTGCTCTGTCATTCGATAAGAAACTTTCAAACAGCACATCATTGAGAAATGTCAAGAGCATCTGCTTAAGTACCTAAGATGAAACTACACTGACACCATGATCATGAATTAGGATCGAATGACTCACAAATAACGTCAGGTCTGGAAGGCACAGGAAGAGGAGATGAAATTAGACATTACAAATCTGGGTCAGAGAAATTAGAGGAATGCACACAGCTTGTGTTGAGAAGCTCTTCAAACCCGCCATCAGGACTTATGTGACTTTTTATCACAAAGAAGCAGCCACAAAGCCCCGCCCACTTGGACCCACCATCCAACACTTGCAGGATTTGGTTTCTGTGAGTGTTTTTCCTGAAATCTGCTGTATTTTTATTGGATCACTCAGGAAATAGTCAGCCAATCAGAAGAGAGACTCTGAGTCTTCTATCCTGACACCGACCTGTTGTTACTAGTGTAAATTTTAAACTACACTGAGATGGTTTTTGGTTCTTAAAACCACAGCTATATCTTCTTATGAGTCGATTCTTCAAAGAGGACCATGGTGGGGTCTTGGCTGAGGGCGGTGACTGTTTCATTGTGACCTCATAAAGTCACAGGACCTGAAGCTGCACATTGACTTATATCCATAGAGCTCTGTATAGGAGTGTGAGAGGTAAAAATCAACAGTGTGGAGGTCTTGCTCTTGCATGAATGGATCGACCTGACCCAGGATCTGAGTCATATTTTACTTCACTGACCATCACAGCTGATACAGAATCTGTCATTTAGCTAAAGAGAGTGTTATTGTTTCAGTTGTCTTTGAACAGAACCCGACTGAGAAGGTCGTCTTGGACTATCTCTAATTATCTTCAGGTCTGTTCCAGTTGGTTCCTCCTGCGCTTAGGTCCACATTCCTCTTTCAAAATGCATTCATGCACATCTGCTCAGGTTCTCCCAGGGTCAGTTTCAGTCTGGGTTTAACTTTTTGAAGATCTTTAATAGCCCGTCTGACTATCATGTTTCCTGTCACAGACCTCAGTCAGTCTCTGACCTTCTCTCTTACCCATAACCAGTTTGTACTTATTGGGGTTTGAGGTTCTTCAGCTTAAGCCTGCAGAATCATCCCCGGTTGGTATTTGTCTCTGGTGAAGGAGAGAAAATTCATAAACAGCACAAATCAGAGTTGTGGGCAGGGATTTAGAGATCAGATTCAAAGGGTAGTCAATTAGACAGGCTACAATAAACAGCAGAATACAGCAGATATAATATATACAGCACTGTTGCTGCACCGAGCCCTCAAACCAAGGGATGCAGTTTTTTCCGAGCTGTTTCTGCCCTGAGGCTTTGTTCATTTCTTCGTTTGGCTCTCTCCTCAAACAATCTTGTTCAGTTCATGTCTTTATATATGAGCTGTCTGTAGCACAGTAAAGGACAGACAGGGGAGCAGGAGGTCATGGTTTCACAGGAAACTCTACTCTGCAGCTCTGACAAGATAATCCACACCTCC
>OMNW01012023.1:0-10420 GCA_900303245.1 Selene dorsalis | reverse complement strand
TGGGACATATATATATATATATATGTATATGTATATATATATATCTATGTGTGTGTGTGGGCGTCTCTGTAACAGCACAACACTTATGGTGCTAACAACAATGATGTAATGAAAATTGAAAATGAAAAATTGCAGCCTTTGTGATTTGAGTATTGCACAAGGCCAAGGTGTGTATATATACACACACACACACACACCTTACATGTGTGTGTACTGAAGAGAATGGAGTGAGGATAAGAAAACCAGTGACACAATAAAAGCTGTAGAGACTCTGTATGTGAATGTGTGTGATATGTTTGTTTGTGTGCCTGAGTGTCTTTGAGTGTGTGTGTCACTGAGCAGGGCCAAGCAGAGCAGCTTAATGACATCCTATAGCTCTCACAGTAAGACGTTTAACAGCAGCCCTCTCTCTCTCTCTCTCTCTCTCTCTCTCTTTCTATCCCTCCCTCCCTCTCTCTCTCCTTCAATAAACCTTTTCCAAATTACAAGGGCAGCAGGGAATCACCCAAAAATAGCCCTCTCTTCCTCCTCTTCTTCCTCGGTTTCAAGCTGATTTTTACCCATAGCACTTACATAAAGCCACTTGGAGAGAGGGGACATATACCACTGTACAGAGTCTTGAAAAAAAACATGTATCTGCAGAGCTGTCAGTCCTGCAGAAAGAGTAAAAAGCCAAAGCTTGTTCTCACAATGATGGCTACGGCGTCTATTTTAACGCAGTAGAAAATTGGGGAAGTCAGGACTTAGAAAATGTAGTAAAGCCTCGATGTTCCTGATTCAACATTTAGAGCCGAGACACAGATTGAAGTGTGTCACAAGGAAATTGTTTGTGTTTTTTTTGTTGTTTTTTTTCAATAGACACTCTTCAGATACATGATTCTGTGCAGCTGATTATTATGACCCATAGTTAGGTTTTGTTGCCAGGCAACATCTAATGTTCTTAACAGGAGCAAAAGGGGAATGGATCAACAAAACCGGAATTTCGTACTATGACCTTTCAACAACCATTACTGCTTTGTTATTACTGTAGCCATGACAACAAAGATTGTCTAATGTTGAGGAAGTTCTTATTTCAGCCCAAGTCACTTTCTTTAAAAAAAAAATTTTTTTAATCTATCCAAATAGGTTTGTGCTTGAACTTAATCAAGCCACAACCGTTTCTAATTGTAACCATGACAACCAAGGACCAGGACACCTGCCACCATAGCGGGTGCTATTTCAGGAAACGCTGCTATCAGAGAGTTGGAATGAAAGACTTGTGTGGATTGTTCAGGTTGGAGACTGAAAAATATTAAAAGAAGGTAACTTCTTTTTCTTCTGCATTAATTTGTTTTCACAATTACTAGTACTCACGGGTTCTTCAGCTTCCTCCCACAGTTTAGGTTTAGATAACTTGTGACGTGAGTGTGAATGATTGTTTATCTCTATATGCTGGCCCTGTGATAGACTCAAGATCCCGCTCTCATTCACTATCAGCTGGGATTGGCTCCAACTTCCCCCTTGTGACCCTATAAGGATAAGTGGTATGGATCATGGATGGACAGACTGTAACAACATTCAGGCTAAACCTGGAGATATGAGTTTTTGACAGGACAGCTGACTGGTGCTGCTGTTCTAACTCACCGCCTGTGATTCAATGAGGGCGTTTGAGGGGTCGAGTGACGGCTAAAGGTGGATTTCACACAAATGGTCCTGACCTGGTTGTTGTCAGCTGCCACTTTGTCTTCTGTTCCCTGCATGTCATTATAGCTCTCTCTCTCTTTCACAAACACACAGCCACACACTTACATTATCAAGCCTCTTTCCATGAATAGCCCACAGAGCAGATCTCCTCCAACAGAGCCTGTTGGTCTGATAACTTGTGGGGAGTGGAATGCAGAGAGAGAAGGAAGTGGAGAGAGGGAAAGGTAAAGATTACAGAAGGAGAGACAGATAGAGAGAGAGAGAGGAATAAAAGAGTGAAATGCACTGAGTAACAGAAGCAGTAAAAGATAAATTCAGTGAGCTAAAGAGGCAGAAAGTCTGACTAAGAGAAAGATCTAGGTCACACAGATGAAAGTGAGAGGATCAACGGAGGGCTCTGCCTCTGAGTCCCTGAGTCAGTGTTTGTAACAGAGAACCTTCATTCAAAAATGACTGAGAACAGAGAAGAACCGTCCACAGCTGTGGAGAAACACCAAAGCCTGGAAGACTTGATCCCAACCAGGTCTGCAGTAACATGTGTCTAGAAACTAATGCAGATGCTTCCAGAGATACATAATCAGTCGCATGCGTTGATGTTGCCTATACAAGTTTAAGAGTGACTGACTTGAATCACGATCTCCAGGTCTCTTGACTTGACTCAGATCTGAGTACTGACTCTCACTTGTTTCGTTAATCGTGCATTTATGCATTCTTGTATAGTATGTCAATTCTTTGGCTCTAACAGTGAAGAAATGTATTCTTCTGTGGTGACTCAAACCTCAACTTGAACACTGGGAACTTGAGAGTTGATGCAGACTCAACTTGGACACTTCTTTAGTGACTCAGACATGCACTTTACTTGACTTTGGCTCTTGTTTGCTGGTACAGACTTGAGGCAAACGCTGCAGACTTGAGACTTCACTTGCACCTTCATGGTGACTCAGATTCAAACTAAAGTTCTGAAACTCAAGAGCTTCAGGCTCTGGTGATTCGAACTTGGACTCAAACACTGCAGACCAGATAGACTTGATTACAGCTTGAACAGTGGGGACTCAAAACTTAAGTTGGAATCGAGGTTCAGTGATTTGACTACAACACTGCTGCAGACAAATAAAATTGCTTTTGTTCACGTTAGGTTCTGTCTATCTTGTGTTTCACGTCATGGATTGATGCCTTCAGAGACCACAATCTCTTCTAAAGCTTTACAAAGTCTTGTGCGTAAACAAAACTTTAAAAATAATTACATTGCTGTCAGGAGCAGGATTGTTGAAGGGCAAGATTTGGCCCACGAGCAGCTATTAGCCAGCCACTGGCTTAAAGGTTAATGCCCTAGGTTTGTGCTTCAGTTTTGTCTATGATGGTGCTGCTTCATATTGCTGCAGCTGCAGTAGCGGGTTGTGTCTCACTGACTGCTTTCTCTTTGGTTTGGATCGTTTTGGTCTGTGCTGCTGCTCCAGGCTCTGTATGATCAAAAAACATGTCTGTATTTCCTATTTCATATTTCACTTTCCTGAATTTACTCGATTTCTCATCTTGACAGAATGAACTCTGTTTATTTTGATCTTGGAATTAAGCAATAACTTCACTACAACTTTACTGTGATCACAGGAAAAAAAAACATTCATAAGTAGAAATTGTCAGTACAAGTCATTAACTGAAAATGAATTCCCTCTTAAGCAAAGCATTATTACTGGTATTATCGTCTTTTAATTTTCTTACAAGTAAACACATAATTAAGTATAAATGCCAAAGTTAATTAACATTATATGTTCTTTAATGTGATGGATTTGAGGCTAATGAGCTGTAACGAGGGTTAATGAGCTGCTTATGATGATTCTTTACACCATACCAGCCTTACAGGGCTCAGAAAAATCTACCATTGTTTTTCTGTTTTAATTTGATTATATTTACGTCCTCTCTTATTATACATCCTTCACTCTGCTGTCACTGTCTCTCATAACATTTAAGTCATTTAAATACATGTTATTTTAGAGCAGAGGAAGAAGTGGAGGAAAGGCATCTTAATGTTGTTGAGTCATTATTCATTTGATTTCAACTCCAACAAGTTTTCTCCTGTTATTTTCAACTTTAAGTTCTGCCATTATCAACTTCCTGTCTGGTTTGTGTGCAGACACCAGTTTTTATGGTGTTAAGGGCAGCAGTGCAACCATCAAATGCAGGTGGTAATGAGACATGTTTATAGTCTGATCTGACACCACGGTAAATATCAGTCTGTTGTTACGGTGACACCTACTGTACGACAAAACCCCTGCCGGGCCAAGTATAGCACACACACACACACACAAAGCTCCTGGGAGACAGCTGAGTTCACCACCTGTTGCTATTTTATATTCTTGGACACAAAAAAAGGTGACAGGATGGAGGGATGGATGGATGGAAAGGCTGAAAAATAAACCAGAGAGATAGATGCACTGTAGGTGTGGGTTCAGAAGGTCTGACATCAGCAAAGAAAATAAGTTAATGATGTCTCTGTGGCTTGTTTTATTCAGTCTGCGTTGGTTCAATGACTGCTGCTGTGCTGGATTGTGATGTTTTCAGGGGTGTTTATAATATTTTGCCCATGTGAATCTGTGGTCAAAAAGTCACTGAAAGTACTAAGGCCACACTAGAAATACTGAGGTACAGCTACAAATGTAAAAATGGGAAAAAGTAAAAGTACGTGTTGGTTGGTCAGTTGGTTTATTGGTTGGTGGGTCTGTTTGATTGGTTGATTGGTTGGTTGGTTGGTCAGACGATTGGTCTCTCAATTGGTTGAGTGGTTGGTTGACTAGTCTATCGGTTGGTTGATTGGTCCATCCACTTTGATCCACACAGAAATATCTGTATGTCAATCTATAAGTGCATTTGCCATATGGTCTCTAATCTTAAAGGATTAGATTTCAGTGCCTTGTCCCTTTAAATGCAAATGAACCAATGCTCGCCCCAACTCCTCTACTTTTTGGGTTGTATTATGCAAATTCGAAAACAAATGACATCATTGTCGGACAACTAAGGGAGCAGCTCTTAAAACCACATGGATTTCAACCTAGACAGCCTGCAAATTACAGATTTTTTGTCAGTTCACACATTTTGGGGGCTGGAAGGGAAGCCAAACACCCAAATATATGTTAAACAGTCTTCAAAAAGTGATATTTCCATAATATGTCTTCTTTAAACCCTCTGTCTTCTTCTTCTCATAGCTGATAGGCTCGATCATTGGTCGCCAAGGCACCAAGATAAATGAGATCCGGCAAGTATCAGGAGCTCAGATCAAGATCGGCAGTCAGATCGACAGCACCAGCGATCGGCACGTCACCATCACTGGCACACCAATAGCCATCAACCTGGCCCAGTACCTAATCACTTCATGGTAAGTATCAACACCAGGGGAACAAAGAAAAGGACAATGATTTAACTTAATGGTCAGAACTGAAGGACCACAGCAGGCTTCTGGCTCAATAGCCACTGCTCCTTGGGTCAATATTGGTTGGGTTTTTTTGTTTTGTTTTATTCTTTCATTTTAATACTGGTGTTTTTTATTTTTTTTAATAAGTCAAGATGAGACACAGTGGAGATCACAGAGGAAATAGCTTTTTTCGCCAAATCATTATGTTCAGTCATTTCATGCACTGAATGACTGAGAACACAGGATGGATTCAAACCTTCAAAAGTGCATTACTGCTTCAGTGCAAATCCTGATATTAATAATGATAATCATCATCATGCAGCCAACTGTTTTCATCTTACCGAATAATCAGATTTATATGTAATTAAATCGGAGATCCAGTACAAGTTTATTTATTTTCAAAGCGTTAGAACTTTATTGGCAACTACACACAGTCACAGAGACAGATAAAAGAGTGTGAGGTCTAGAAGGATCCAGGTGAAAGTTTTAATCACTGAAAGATTGCGAAAACTAAAACTCTGTAAAGAAAGAGAGAGTAAGAATCACCATGTTTCATATATTTATGTTTTAGTTCAAATAGTTTAGTTTAATTCATTCAGAGTGAAGCGCCTCACTTACATTGATGTCAGTAGATAAAAATATCAGTTATAACCAATGAAAACAGGTACAAACACAGATTAAGAATCTAAAATGACCACCGAGTACCAAAATATTTTTTGACAGAACATCGTAATGAGTTCCAGGAGGATGGTGAAAAGAGTCAAAAGCAGCGTTCCGAAGTTCAGTATGAACTCGACCTGGAACATTAATCAGTCATTTGTCCTGGTGTGATGTAGTCCAGTGGACCAAACTAACTTTGTAAATAAACAAATACAGTATGCAAATCCTGTTTCTCAGAGAAACAGAGAGAGAACCACCCAACCTTTTCATTCAGGATGCGGTGATGAGTGTTAAGTGTTACAAGCATCACCAGTAATGAACCCGAGAGCAGAGCAGCTGGCAGCATCACGGAGACATTACAGCTGCAGCCTGTACAAGATGTCAACGTAATGTAACACTGATTAGAAATGGAAGCACGAGTCTCCATAAATGGACATAGACAGACCCCTTAATTGCCATCTGCTAATCAATACTTCTGCGTGCTCCCTGCTTATTAGACCCGTCAGTGAAAAACTCAGCAAAGATCGAGACAGGGTCTCCACCAGTGCCAGAACAGCTCCAACTACAAGACTATAAAAGCTCTGGCTATTTACTGTAGGTCTACCTGTAATTAACCACGTTCCTGTAAAATGTTACATCTCTTTTATTATAACAACCAAAAGGTAATTTTTGATTTAGTTAATGCCAATCTGTTAGTACCTTACCTGCAGCTGGAAAATCATGTGTACAATGAAATACACACGATGTGCACCCATCCTCACCACTTTCTTCTTCATTCTTCTTCTATAAAAACCAGTGGTGTTTGGATATAAAACTGGGATGTGATTAATGGAAACATCATGAAGACATTTCCTGTTTTTCCTGAACATGTTCTAGAAGTGGCAGAAAGAGAGGTTTGTGGCACAGCGTCACATCTCCAGCAACATTTGCAGTAAACCTCCACCTTCCACTGTGTAGTCACCCTTCAGACTGTCATGATAGTTGATTACTTGTGGTGGTGACCATCTTAAAGATGTACATCTTGCATCCTCTGCAGCTCCATAGTATAAAGGTAGATGTCATTGTGTAGTGTGATCATAAAGTACGCCTAGGTTCTATATTAAAACTGTGAAAGGATCAAAGGCACAGAGAAATGCACTCAACCTGTATTCAGAAACTGAGCCTTAAAACCGGCTGTCAGGACTTCTGTGACTTTGTGATGTCACAACAAAGCAGTCACCAAGCCCCACCTTCCTGGACCCACCATCCAACCTTTGCAGGATTTAGTTTCTCTGTTTTACCTGAAATTTGCTCTATTTTTAATCAGGTCACCCAGAAAACAGTCAGTCGGATTTTATGACTTCATATAGATCAACACTTCTAACTAAAACACAGAGGAAGCATACGATATGCAGCCTTTAAGTTTTTTGTGGCATGAAGTATGTCTGAAATGTCACATGAGAATCATTACTTGATAAAAAAGAAATGAAGCTCTACATCAGACATAGAGATCATGTAAGTTGCTCCTTCACCGAGCCATTTAATTGAGGCTGGGAATGAGAGCGACATGAGATACAGACTGTCAGCAGCTTTAATACAAGTTACAACCACTATGAATATGCAAATTCATGATTGGACTCTGGGTGAAATTGATATTTCACTTAACCATTCGTCCTGCCACTGACAGCGGGGAGAAATCACAAGCACACACACACACACAGTGTAAACCGAATATAAGGATGGGTCGGCCTCATTCAGTCTGAAATGTCAGGTCAGCCAAGGTGACGATGACGCTGGAGTGTCCATGACAAATCTGCTCTTTTCCATTATATTTTTTTAATCAGTCTCGGAACAGATAAGACGATCTGTCAAAGCTTATTCCAGCTGCAGCCTGTGCAGTCCAGGGCTTTGACTTGCTGACCACAGATCAGCAGCTAAATTCAAACTGGGAACTGAATCAACGCTAGATGGTTGAGCGTCAGTTGGCAGCTGTTCATGAACACTGTAAAGTTACTACATTAACTCATTTATTAAATCAGACCTCCAGTAGTTCAGTAGACATCATATCTCCTCTAAATCAAGCAGGAATCTGCACTACAATAGCTCAAAAAATATACTGTATTCACCTGAATATAGGACAACCTTAAATCTAAAAGAAGAGACGAGAAAAAGACTCTGAGGACTAGAAACACTTTACACTCATCCCTGTTGGGAAAGTTTCCCTAAGATCCTGTTAACCCCAGGAGAACAAAGTCATTGTCATTGAAGCCGATTGTCTCGGTGAAGTGTAACAAGAACGACAGCAACACACACAAATCCACACGAGTGTATCGTCTCTCAGACTCCTTTTCTCCTGTCAGACTGTTGAGGCGTCAGAATTGTATTTTCCAACACGTGTTTGTCCTATTTCCCTCCTGGTTCATTTCTGGAGTAAAGACAGAGGGGAGGAGAGGCTGTGAACTCGATTTCATGCACAAATTTCTTTTCTCTTATCCAGCAAAAGTTGCGACACAAACCTTCAGTGACTCAGTCAGGTTCAAAGACAACAAAAATACTCCAGGGATTGGTACCAAATCCAGTACTTAACAAACCTAGTGCGGAATTTTTAAACACCAATGTATCGATAAGATATTGGTTTTGCTCTCAGTATTTGAGAAATTAAGAAAATAGCTCTGCTGTTTATTATTTGGACATAAAAGGTCTCATACGTTTTATCTCACCAACTCTTTCTCATTAAGACATTGGTCCTTTGATGATGCATTTTCATGGAGAAGAGAGCAGCTCTGTGTCACATGCTGAACAACTGTGCAACACACACACACACAAACAAGAGAGCCAAATGTTTGAAGGCTGATTCAGTCTTTTACATGTCAGAGCAGACACACGAGCAACTTCAGAAATGTCAAGTGAAGGCGTGTCACCTACAAACAGACAGTTGTCCAGGTGTCAACCAATTCTCTGTTTACCCGCTGTTGCATCAGGTGTGTTCTGTGTGCTACAGTCTGGATTATATTATATATTATTCCAACACGTGTTCATGATGGAAAAAACACTAGTAGATGACCGTTATGGGTCTGGGTCTGAACTGCCAGATTTCAGTTTCAGGTCCCTCAGATCCTATTTTCAGGCCAATACAGATATTGATTATATCATGTTGAAATTAATAGACTTTTATCTTCTGTAATGCAGTCGTACAACTTTCCCCCCTCTGTTCTGGAGTAACTCTGAGCAGCGTGTTTGCTTTGCGCGGCTGAGGCAGTGACAAATGGAGGATGACCGCTCTGATCTGAACGTGACTCCCTTTTATCTGCTGTTGATTATTCACGACTCGGAGCGCGCTCCCTCAGGAGCTTCACGTGCAATCAGGGAACCCGTCAGACCCAAATGCTCCCACCACAGAGTGGAGAGAAGAGGGAAGAAATCACAACTTGAACAGATGCAATGAATGATTCCAATCACTCGTTCATTTGGTTGAAGAGTCTGTTATATCTACAATAACAGGGAGTAGCTTTGGTTCAGCTGAATTACAGGTTATGTACGTCTCTTTCTTCTGTCTTTTTTTTTCTTTTTTCTGTTTCATCGCTCTTTGCCTTGAATATTTTCCCCACTGTCTTTAAATACACTGTGTTGACAACAGGAAGTGACACAGTTTGGCAGAACATGTAAATGGTTGGGGGTAGGGCACATTGATGTGTATTACAGAGGGGAAAATCTCCTGCTGCAGTCCTGCTGTTCCAAGCTAAAGTGATGTTTACACTTGATGTTAACGTTCATAATGCGCACGCTCCACACCTGCGGGTGGTCTGACGTACATCCTGATCAAACCCTTCACCCTGCAGATAACTTACATGTGAAAACCAATCAGAGTCGAGAATCATCATAATGTATCCAGAACAGGTTGCATGGTTAATACCAGGTGTATGTGTGTGTGTGAATGTAGGTGTGTGTGTGTGTGTGTGTGTGTTTCCTCAAGTCACAAACATTCAACATTTGCAGAAAATAACTGAAGAATAAAACCAGAGACTTTGTGATTTTTTACAGTGAATATAAATAAATGTTTAGTGTTTTAGAGAGCTGAAGTTCCACTCTGCCTTCATTCTGACAGGAAGCATGAAACTGACTCATCAGCAGGGCTGTAAAACTGCAAAAAAAAACAAATAAGTGAATAAATGATGCACATTTTTTGCTATAATGAAAAGTACTGCTTGTCCATACAGCCTAGACTGTAGCCACAGCTGTTGTATGATGCACCCGGAGCTGTTGCACAATTGGTTTCTCATCTCGACCTTTACGTGTGTGTTTAATATACATGTTATTGACACAGTTTGATACAGCAATGATGGTGAGGATTTCAGGACTGTATCTGTCCCGTAAACAGCTCTGTGCAGACATTGAAACTACACAGCTGGCTCTGTCCTGGTTGTCACTCGCGTTGCATCAGAGGCCACGCGCGTGAAGTGGGCGTCCGTTTTAAATCTGCAGCTCAGCAGGAGGCGACAGGGCACATTCACACTGAAGAGCAGTCTCGTTCATTTGATCTTATTTCTTGTTGTTAAATGTTCCCGTTGAGACTCATGTCGCTCGTGGCTGTTAACCTATGTGTGTGTGTGTGTGTATGTGTGTGTGTGTGTGTGTGTGTGTGTGTGTGGAGTAGTACATCAGCTCTCTAAACACACTTAGAGGTTTTTTTTT
>OMNW01012020.1:2771-26158 GCA_900303245.1 Selene dorsalis | reverse complement strand
AGTCTTTGACCTCCAAAATAAGGGATCCATTTATTAATTTATGTGTTTTGATGTATCTTTCGCTGTTTGCTTAACATCACCTGTCAAACACTTTGTGAAAACAACGGAATACACAGAATTAGGAGAGCACACAGTGAGTGACTCGGTCTGTTTTTACAGTGATACATCAGTCCAATGCTGGGTATCCATGATCAGTTCTCTCTCTCCTCATTAATATGAATTACCATGCCTCAGTCAGTACTGCCTGAGGGGATTGTGGAATCAGACTGGCTGAGCAATTTGTATGTAATATATATTGCAGCGCCTAAAAAAGCAGACTTTCCTACTCTGGTTCAGCTCTGCACTGCACTCTGATGTAATGATCTCAAATGAGTCCTCACAGTCGGAGCTCAGTGTAGCTGCCAGCATGAGCTGCTCTTGCAGAAAACTCTACTCTGATAGAGGAAATCCCCCTCAAAAACAAATGTTTTACTTGATATAATTCTGTTCTAGCATTAGCGACTGTTGAATAATTGGTGAAATGCAGTTACCACCACTTGAAAACGAATAGCCAAAACAGACCTTGAGCCTCTCTGAAGTTCCTTCCCTGACTGAAACTGATGTAAAAAGCAGAAAGCAGACCACTGCAGCACTGCATCTGACCTCAGGGATTTTGTTTAACTGAACCCAGAAGTGCAAGTACAATTTATTCCAAAAACTTACTTATGCACATGTATCTGTGGACATGCGACTTTAAGCCCATCTCCACTACAAAGCTCTGCAACTACCTGCAGCTTAGCTGTCACTCCCTGAAGGAAAGCTAGTCATCACCAAACAAAGCTAAATCCAGTCTGTCTCTCATCAGTAGTGGCACACACACATCTGGAGTTTAGGCTCAACAAGAGGTATTAGTCATGAATGACTTAACCAATGGCCACATGTATAAAGTATAAAAAGTTAGCTCCATATCAGTATCATTCATAACAAAATGATTCTGTGCCCATTGTTTTGTTGCCATGTGTAGCTGTGTATGATGAGATGAGGATGCAGGTAGCAGGGTGAGTAGACCTGCTGCTTTCACAAGGCCCTGGTTCAAGCCCTTTCAACAGCCCCCCTTCAGGAGCCCTGCTGATGAGTCCTTGAGTCGCACAATGCATCTTCAGCAGTATAAGGGCTGCTGTCTTTGTAGCTCCGTGAGCAAAAAAAACTAAAAACAAACAACAGAGCTGGTTAAAAGCACATCTCTACTAATGGGGGATTACAACCACAGGGTAACAAGTAAGTAAGGGAGTGTGAAGAGGAAAGTGGAGTTAAAGCAAATAGCCACCCACAGGGTCCTACACACACACACACACACACACACACATCACATACAGTGTAGTGCATGGTGCTCTGAGCTCAGCTGGGAGGGTAAACAGTGGAGCCCTGTCTCCAGCAGCAGCATTCAGCTCACAGCTGCCACTCTACACACAAACACTGGCTCCATCACATACACATACACACATCTGTGATGACTGCTATTTGTGGGGCTTAAGTGTTGTCACTGATTAGACACAACTGCTACTGAATGTCAGTTCTATTAAACGTATACATTAATGAGCACACACTGATCACCCCTGTACACACACCGGTGAGGAATCTCTCAGTTTACTTTCATAACATACTTTTATTTGTGGAAAATTGAACACGTTTCTTTCCTAAAAAGTTCGACTGTGGCTCGTTTTAGTCACTGCTCAGCTGGGCAGATGATGTTTCATGCCATAATGTAATTTGTGAGTATCTGTTTTCTGTTTAATAGACACGCTGCTTTCATTTAAGCCCTACAATGCGGACAGAGAGACACTTTAAAAAAAACCACTGCAACAGTGTTGACTTTGTTTAGCTGAAGGTCGGCTCACGTTGCCTCAGTGCTTAGTCACAAGACAGGTTATGTACTCAAAGAGAGGAAGACAACTGCATGCTTCAGATAACAGGGACCTCCTGGTATGGCTTAGTGCTTATCATAAGACTTATGAATAATTTACTCCAGACACGCCAACATGCACACAGACACAGAAACATAAGCAGTGATTTCAAACAAAAACAAGCACCTGCATACATGTGATGAATAATGTGGAGGTTGTATGCGACACGCCTGCTATTGTAGCATCTCTATAGAGGTTCATTGGGTGAAACTAATTTAATTTAATGAGGTGTAACCACAAAGAACTGCATGTGAAACTGTTACCTTCTATGGTTGCTGCATTTAATATGTACACAGAGCTTAAATCAACAATGAGAACCACCATGAAAATACTGTTGAGTACCTGTTTAAGAGCCACAGTGCAGAGAGACTGAATGAGAAAGAGAGACGCTCAAATCTAAGGACTGTCTATATTTCAATTATCACAAAGCTGTGGCGTCACTGTGACCTTGACCTGCGATCTACCAAAATCTAATCAGCAGGGGTGAGGGTAACATCCACACAGGTAGGCCTATCACAATTATTACATAATCACCTGATGGCAGTTATTTGAGCTAATCACAGTTACTTTGCATAATGGTTAAAGTGGTTTCCATTCATCTGTATACAAACAGCTGGATGGAACTAACAAAAATGTCATACTTAATCACTATTTCCTTGCCGTTTTCCACCGTTTGAGGGTTGCCTGGTGCTCTTTTAGTGACATCAGTACATCGCACCCTCTTCTTCTTCTGCTGTGGTTTAATGGCATGAGTGAAGCGCCACAAACAGTTTATCTGGGGGTGTTTCATTTCTAATATTTGATGAGCATCTATTGATATTAGCATCACAGAAAGCCTAAATTCAAACAGAAATGCAATTTTCATTTACATGTTCCACTGTTTAATGCCAATAAATGGCTCTTCTTCTTCATAAGGTGTAAGTGTATCATTAAACTACGTTACTACTGTGCTCGGCCTATACTTTAATAATGCCATGAAATGATCAGAAAAAGACAATTAAATCGTTCACAATTATTTGTGAAAAACTAAAATTTCATGACCGTGACAGCCCTAGATACAGCATACAATCAGCATGAAGTTATTTGGCACTAATATATCAGAGTTTTTTTCTCTCTGTGTTGGTCAGTCTGTCTGCTTGACAGTCCCATTTTGCAAGAAAAAAAATGATTTCAGTGAGATGAACAGATTGAGAACTTTATCTTATTAGATCCAACAGATGTTGACACAGTTTTCCATTTGGGACATCATTTTGCAGTGGCAAAATGGTAGTAAGTTGCAATGCATCACAATATGCTGTAATATTCACGAAATTTTAAAATTATCACAGCATACCAATAAAACTGTATTGTGGCGTAAAGGGATAGTTCAGTTTTTTTGAAGTGTGGTTGTATGAGGTACAAATGGTCCCTCAGTATAATATCTGCAGTAGACAGCTCTCTGCTCTCCTCCAGTTAGCCATACCAGCTCACTGTGCGGGACAGACATACAGGAGATAAACAGCTGTGAATGGACCCAAACTAACAGTGTGTTTTCTCACATCTCAAAATAATACACCAGGTTAAGTGTGCGCTATATAAAAATTATTTACAGTGGGAAGATAAGCAGTTCATCGGCAAGTAACCAACTCACTTAGTATTCCTCCACGAAGGTGGGCTGCACAACGTTGCTGTATCACTCCGCCTGTCTGGGTCAGACTCTTAAGGTGAGCGTGAGGTATCCCAGCATGCATGCCTGACAGCTCCACCCAATGTAAGCTACACGACCTTTTGCGATTTTGTCATGTATGGTGGGGGGCAGATATTGTACTTAGGGGCCATCTGTACATCATACAACCCCACTTCCAAAAAAATACTGAACTTTCGCTTAAGTATCATAATTATTTTGTGTTGTGGGAAAGCAGAGCGAAGAATCAAACAGAACACATTAGCAATCACAATAGATCAACCAATCAGACCACAGCTGCAAATGGACAGAACAGAACTCATGATGAAAACATACAGACAGGAGGACAAACATGTTACTTGATCAAGTTCCCTGATGCCAAGTTACAGTGTACAAGTCCTGCAGCAAAACAAGTTAGTGTCTATTTCAGTGTTTGACAGAACTGATCTCAGTAAATATTAAAACTGATCAGCTCTAGAATAAAATATTTAGAGTCAGCCAGACAGATAGAGGGAAACATTTTGATGGGTTTGGGTTGACTTTGTTCCTGCCTGACACAGAAAAGCTGAGCGACAGTTCATCCAGCGTCCTCCTCCACCTGTCACTGTACTCTACTATTATCCCTCTCTCTGTCTTTCCATCACGCCGTCTGATTTCTTCTCCGCTTGACCCACGACGCCCATACGCCTCTCCTCCCTCACCCTCCGTTTAATACCAAACTTCACTTCGCTCATCTCTTTAATGTCACCTTCTCTCAGACTCTAAATTTTCCTTTCGCTGTCTGTCTGGCCGGTGGCCATGTTATTGGTCCTCTGATCCTGGCTATCTATTTAATTGCACTGCTTCTGCAAGCGTCGTCCCCTCTCCTCTGTCTCTCCTCTCTTTTCCTCACACTCATTTATCACTCTTGTTTAATCTTCCTTATTCCTGGCTGTATCTTCTTCCATCTCCCTGATATGTCCTCCTGTCCTCTGGTCCACTTAGTCGCTGCCGCTTTATTTGCTTCTTACTCCGTCTCTAGCCCATCTCCGTCTGCCTCCTGTCTTCTCTCATCCACTTAATCTCACTCCAGCCCTTCTTCTATCCTCTTAACATTCACTACTGTGAGCACCCAGTTATCAGGTGCATTGCTCCACTCAATGCAGACTTAGATATTAATGCAAGATAACACACTAGGATACTAAGTACAAACTCTAATGTTGTTGCTTTATTGATATTTTAAAAGCACTATCAGGGACCTGATAGCATCTTTAGGACACTACAGATTCTATTAGATTTGTAATCTAGTAATTTTACTCATCATATGTATTTGCATCGATGAAATCAAAATAAAAAACTGTATAGTTCCTTTAAATTACATCCAACTGTATCAATGCTGTAGGCGACAATTTCCCAGTGGTTTGTTCACACTTCAATGGTTCTTTTCACTGAGTGGGAGATAGCGTATCTGTGGCTCTCACCACGCAGACCGACTGGCAGACAGGTTGCCGTTAACGTGTCTTCCAGCTCGATTGCTTGTAATTACAGTCTTAACAATATGATGTGAATGCAACATTAACATACATCCTACATCAGTCCCAGTACAGCGGGTGAGGGTCCCTTTGTTGCAGTGCGCATTTAATCAAGGCTTTTTAATTTCTTTCTAAGAATAGCTCTCTAGTTGTTGGATTGCAATTAATATTTCTTCCCTTTAAAGAGCACGTTCTTCAGTTGTATAACAGACGTCCTGTGGTGATTTTCAGAACATGAAATGACTTTAGCCTCTGTCTTGTTTGAACGCTGCCCTCACCAAACAAACTTTGGCAACGTTCTTGTGGCCTGAGATGGATCCACGATACGCAACGAAGAACCAATTCAGATTCTCTATCACTCTAATAAAATTACAGAGAAAGGGGTGGGTGAGTTTTGAGTCGACCCAATATCATGAATTATTAGAAACGGAGCCAGTGGTGATGTGCCAATCTTCCTATGAGGATGCCTTAAAGCAACAGCAGATAGAGCGTTAATCCTACTTAAGGCTCATAGGTTTTTCTTTTATTTCCCAATGTACATGTGGAGATAACATGCAAATGAGCTGCTAAATCCCAAGAAGCAATTAACTGTAACACTACAGAGTTCTTGAACTTAAAATTGTATTTTTAAACCAATTTTCCACACAGATATTTGTATAATTGATTTTTAAGCGGTTCTGTCTTTAGGTGAGGCCTCTGTAAAACCAGCAGCTGTACAACACACTCTGGTTTAGTCATTTCAATTAGATTTTACATCTAAGACATCAATAATCCCTGAATACTGTAATGCATAATTAACCTGCACCCTTCAAATGTTGCAGTCTTGTGGCTGTTTTTCTGCTGAGAGAAAGTAGCCCACTTACATGCAAAGTAGCATACTGCATCATCCAGGCCTCCTCCTACCTCTCTGACCTTCTCCACCCCTACATCCCTTCCCCTACCCTACGCTTATCTGATGACATTCTCCTCACTGTCCCAAAAACCAAGCACAGAACCTGGTGGGGGGGGGGGGCTGCCCCCACCCTCTGGAACTCCCTTCCCAAACACATCCGTGAAACCACTGACCTTACCTCATTCAAGTCACTTCTCAAAACCCAAACATTTAATATTTTCCGTTCCTTGTCTTGTGTATCTGTGTGCTGTGTGTATCCATTCCTTTTAAATTCACTGTGCTTATGTTTCTTTAAATTCACTATTACTTGTTTCTATTTCTTATTTTTACTCTTGTAAAGCGACTTTGAGTACCATGAAAAGGACTTCATAAATAAAATGTATTATTATTATTATTATTATCCGACACTCGTGGACTGTAGACTCTTTTCTATTGGAAAAAGCCAGAGTAAACAGTCTGTACAAAGGTGAGTGACCTCATCTCAATGAAACGCCAAAAGGTCACAGAGCAACAACCCACATTAATCTGTTCTGTTTGAGTGCTACACATTTCAGTCGATGGGCCTCTGATGTCTTCATATATGTTTCTGTATGTAAAACAGTCAGTGTAAGTGCTTTTTTATTGTAAATAGAAATAGGTCACGATGACGGGAGCAGAAGTTTACTGAGCAGTAAAGTATCACTTAACACACACTGTCCATTTATCTTGGAATTGGACCTCATTCCTTCAGTGTACCGACCACCGCGTGTCCACTTGCTTAGACATTATTCTCGGGCAAGATAAATTGAAAGCAATTTTAACATTGTTCATAGTTTTCCCAACAATAGCTTCTGAATTGACAAGATGAGTAATGAGGACCATCTATCTCATGTACACACGCTTTTTTCTGCTTACATTAACATCACATTCCTGCGGAGCAGCCACATTGTTGTGAGCAATTAACTCTCATCCTTCTGTCTAAACAGAGGTCGACCAGGCAACACAATATTTGACATTCTTTCTTTCTTCGTACACGGGCAAGAGACCAGACAGCAGGAAGGAGCTGTCCTATCCCAGGTCACAACCAGTGACCTTATTAAGTTACAATTCATAAAGAAAATATAATCAATATGTTATGATATGAAAAATGTACAGAATGATAAAGTTTATAAGTGTGACAAGAAAATACAAACAGCCAAGACCATCAGCAGCTACAGATCCAGATATTGTCCTCAGGAACCAGAACCAGACCAGAACTAAAAGACAGTCAATACTGGACAGGAAAAACACTGCTGGATGTGAATGTAAACATGCAACTGTTGGCTAACAAGTCAACCATGTGAACTAATAAGACACTGATCAAATTCAGTGTGAAGCTACTCAAATGTGAGGATTTGATTCTTTGTCGTACTCGTTTGTAAAGTGTAAATGTTTGAGCTCTCAGCTCAGATAAAGACATGATGATCAGCTTGGACTGAGGGGAATCTTTTGAGGCATCTTTCACTACTTTCTGACTTTTTATGGACTAAACAGTTTATCTGTTATAATTGAGAAAACAATCAGCCAATTCAGTGAGGGGAATAATGATTAGCAACCCTAACCCAGCATTACTTGTTATAATTTTATCTCACTGCCATTTATTTTACTGTTTATGTTAAAACAACATGAGCTTTTTTAACAGATACAACAGTTGCTCCTCTGTTGTATTTCTGACAAAGTTGCCTCAAGAGTTTTGGGACCTGAACTTAAACCAGCAGCCATAACATTAAAACATGTGACTGGCTTTCATGTTGTGGCTGATCTGTGTACATCTGTGGGCTGTGTCAAGAGTTCATTCTGAATCATTCGTAATTTGATTTGGAGTATTATTTGCAGTTTCAATAATTTTTCAGTGTTTTATGGCTTTACTCAAGTAAAACAAACAAAATCAGTTACAACATTAGAACTAGTCACCTGTTTTAATGTGATGGTCAATCTGTGTACATCCAGGAAAAATATCTTGTTCTATCAGCCTTGGCCCTCTTACAGTCTGTAAACTCTGGCCTCCTCCTCGATCTCCACACACAAACACACCCTACAGGATTGTGTATCAGGGGGCTTGTAGAGGATTATGCTGTACAGTGGGTTGTGGGATTAACATTCACTCACCCAAAATCAGACAGTGACCACAACCAGCACCCTGACCCTCTGCAGCGGGCCGAGAGGCAGAAGACAGGATAAACCCACCAAGACTCAGTTTAAAGTGTAGCCATTGCTTTCTCTGGTGTAATTTATACAGCGTCAGGATGATATCATGTAAGAATACAGTAGGTATATGTGTCATAATAAACACAGTGGATGTTACATGATGTTATTATGGAACAATTTAAGAACTCAGTGGATATTATCAATATGCAATAAACTGTCCAGTAATTAAAATGAATCATCTTCTTAGCAATTACTCAGTCAAATCTGTTGAATTGTTGGATGAGGAGTCGATGCTTTATTCCCTGCTGCATCATTGTCTTCAATGAGCAATAAGACTGCTGCGTGCTGGCTGAGAAATTGCTTTCCAGTAGACAGTGCGTGGCCTCATTTATGTGTTGGCTTCAAATTACAGAGCTTTAAAGGACAATTCCAGGCAATTTCAACCTGGGGCTATTGTATCCTAACATTTTAGGTCTACAAGAATGAATCAGTTTTTGTATTTGCTCCTGTTTTGCAGTAGTCTGTCCCCGCATCACCACGGCAGCGATGAATGGGAACCGATACCATTTCCAGTTGAGGCTGTTTACATCCCTCAAAACCGCATTTTTTTCCACAGACAGCGTCAGATGGCCACTCAAACATACAACAAGGGGTTAGTTTACTTCAAGCAAAGATGCTTTCGATCAAGACGGCCCACTATGTGTCAGCTTCCTGTATACATGTCACGTGGGCTTCTCCACGGCCCCACCCTTTTAGGAGACTAGCGGCAGCCTTGAGTCTATTGACTCCAATGGGAGAAGTGAACGTGAACACAGATAATGGTCGATTCTTTCACCCCACAGTCACCGAAGTAAATATTGGACTCATTTTTCACAAGCCACATCTCTTCTAAACATTTTCACACGACAATGGCAAATTTCAGAAGGACACATCAGGAGAAAATGAACATTGTTCAAGGTCTGTCTCTGTCTCAACAACACACTCTCGCGAGATGTGGCACAGATCTCCTAGGCAACATCAAACAAACATTCACCAACGCCCGCGCTATTCATTTTAATAATTTCGTCATGCTAAACATGACTGTTAGCTGTGTTAATATTTAATGTTATCAGAAGAAAATATAAATATCTCACAACTTTTATAAATTCACACACGTTCACAACACGAGGTGGGGGGGGACGGGTGACTACGCCCACTTAGGAGACAGGAAGTGTGTACTATTTCATGTCATGGAGCAACTTCTCATGGGCCATCTTGGTAGTATAAAGCATCTTTGCTTCAAGCAAGCCGACATGTTTGTAAATGGAGCAGACAAACAAAGTCTCGCGTGAGACTCCAGTTGACGCGCTCAGTGTGTTTACAGCTAGTCTGAAGCTCCCGTTTGTATCATAAGCACATCTGCAGCCATTATAGAAAATACTTATACTATGAAACCGTCCTGCCTCCGAGTTGATATTCCTGTGTTTATAACACAAACGGGAGCTTGCGCGAGACTGTGCGAGACTTTGTCTGTTCCTTTTACAAACATCTCGGCTTGCTTGAAATAAACAAACCCTACTGTGTATGTTTGAGTAGCAGTAGCAGTAGTAGTAGTAAATGCTAATGGTTCCCATTCATCACTGCTGTGGTGATGCGGGGACAGAAACAACTACTGCAAAACAGGAGCATTTACAAAAACAATCTTCAGATTCATTCTTTTAGAGCTAAAATGTTAGGATACTATAGCCCCAGGTTGAAATTGCCTGGAATTGTCCTTTAAAGCGGATGAGGCTGTTCTGAAGCTGTATGTCTTAGATGAATTTATGTGTTATTGGACTCCATTTCTGTTTTCTATTCATTTTGGTGCATTATGAAAGCCACTGTGTATCAACTCAAAGACCACAACCTTAAAACACCAATCAGCACTGTTGTTAATTACTTATTCTAATGAATGTCTTGATGGTGATTTTAAGGTTACTGTTCTATTAAGAAGCTTTGTAGCTGTGAATTTCCTTTCATTTCCTACGGCTCTCCTGAGATGCCATTATTAGGCGACGACTGTTGTATTTCTTCTTTTGAAATCTACCCAGCCTCAGTTTAAAAAGCTTCAGTAATGTGTAGAGTTTAACATGTAGGATGACCGGCTTAATTCCTCAGCAGAAAAGACGTTTATACTGGCATTTTAAATATGCGTTGTGGTGGAGAAAACACTTGACAATAACACAAGCTTTTTGATGATGAGAAGTGTGAGGTAAACATCCCCCTGCTCTGTCTCCCACTCTCACACTCACACTGTCGCTCTTTGTCTCTCTCAGACAGCCCAGTGATCCACAAAACATTGTGACAGCCTAGTCCCTCTCATGGTGACAGCTCACACTCACACACACACACACACACACATATACACACCCGTATACAAAGCAATTAGTGCAACTACTTGGGGAGTCCCTGTCAATCCACTATATACTGTGTCCTCCATGTGCTAATGTCTAGGTTTAATCCTCTTAACTCCATGGTAACAATGTGATCATTTATTCATGTATATTTATGTGGCTATTTGTGATTCTGAAAAAAATATACATAAACATTTCTACATTTCTACATTTAGGCCAATTTTAACCCCTAATGGTGAAAAATAGATTCAAATCAAGCTTATGTTAGTTTGTATTAAAATGTGTTGGTTTGTCTGTCAGCCTTTGTGGTTGTGCTCATCATAAAATACTCTCAGTGTGATCAGAGACCATGGTAGTTAGTAGTTCAAAGCAGGGACTCTCAATTCATGCTTTTCTGTGGCAGATACAGTCACTGATTTCATGTCATTACATACAAAACAAAACAGATGGCATGGATCCTGTCTTCTAACATTTTTAGTGAGAGGAACAGATCCTTAAAAAGCTCCTGCCTCCCACTGCATCATGCTACAATACTGGCAGGATTTCAGAAGTAACAGTCTGATGTTCAACAAAAAGTGGCCAGTCAAACTGTGATTATGGACACATCGTTTTATCAATGAACATGTAAATGAGATACATCCATACAATAACTGTCCAAAAGTTTGTTGTCTTATGTGAATAAAATTCCCTGTTAGCTCCTTGCATGTGGTACAAGGCTCCAGCTTTAGCTAGACACCCACAAAGATATTGCATGTGTCCACATCCCAAGTCCCACTGTAGTCAACAGCGCCATCTCCAGTTCATGTGAGGCTGCACATGCACATAATGTAATCTGCACCACAAGAGGCCTTTCACAAGCTCAGTGAGAAGGAAGCACAAAAGACACAATACAGAAATCTGCTGATTCAACTCTGCAACATTTTTATCTGATATATTGTACACTTTAAACTGCAGTGCAGGGAGTCTCGCTGATCTGAGCACATCCTCTAGTCAGTTAAAGCTCCAACTCTGAACTACTGTAAGACAACAACAGTGTGTGTGGTTCCACCAGCACAGTTAAAACACAGTCAGAATAAAACCATATGAAATTGAAATTAAAATCAACTATTTTCTCCACACCTCTCTACTACACTACAATGAACATTGGGGGTATACATAAATAAATGCCCCACTTAAAGCAACTGCTTAACATTACTCCGACATCTCACTGCACATAGAGTAGCCATTACGGCTGCTTTTTAATCACAGCGCCAACCCTTGAAAGAACCAGCATAGCAGTCATGTCTAAAATGGAAATGAGTATCCCCACAGTGTTGTAAGTAGGCCAGTTTGCCTCTCTTTTTCTACTGAGCACAGAAAGTTTTTTTTTAGCATGACATTAACTTACCCCACTTCCTACAGTATATCATAAAACCAGAATGAAAAATATAAATCAAACAAAGATCTGCATTAATTGCAAACATCCTATCGAGTTCCACAGATTGAAAGAATGTAATGCCCAGATGACTCCCCTCCGAGCTCATTGACAAGGATGAAAAATAAAAACAAAATAATAAAACATTTATAACTCCAAACTATGTTGCACCAAGCTAATTTTACCCTACTATCACAGAGTAGCTCACCATCTCATCAGCACATAGCTCCCTCTAGTGGCTCCATCAGGTGCAATACCTGATAGGCAGATACAATAAACAAGCACACCTTGTTTGTGTGTGCACTAACCAAGTTGCAGCGAAGCCTCGGTGTGGTAGTACCCATCCTGTTGCTTCTTCTTCAACATGGAACAAAGATCTACCCGCTCCACTGTCTGGTCTCCAAAAAACCTGAGAGACAGAGAGCAAGCGTGTATGAGAACATAAAAGACATTGGGCCAATGTTGTCGCCTCCAGCAGATACAGTACATGTCAGTCAGTACAACTTTACAGCACTCATCACTCAAATTAAAACTGACAACTGAAGTTTAACTGAATGGAGCAGTTTACATGGGCAATGTGTTTATTTTAATCCGAAAAAAAAAACAAGACAGCAAACATAATACACAATATGATGCTGTTCAAATAAAGACAGATAGATGTGGATTTCAAAGTTAGAAAAAAAAAATCACAAATTTCAAAACACCAGTGAGTCACGAAACTGACAAAGTTATGAATGGATTTCATTAGTATTTTTTTTTAATCACTATACCTGTATGTATATCAACTAAGATGTTGAGCTTACACCTGAAGGACAGACACACAGCATGTACAGGACTAAGTCTGAAACATTTCTTTGCTTGGTTGGCCAAATACTTTAATACTGCTAGTTATACGAAAATAAAACAAAGCACCTACTTGTTAGTATAGTTGGAGTAAAGGGCCGGGTCCACACGCTTTATACCCTGAGAGACACAGGAGCAAATGCTGTTCATTTATCACACATGCAAAATCATTCTGGACACATATAAAACTCTACACACACACACACACATATATATAGATGAGGGGAGGACAACAATGTAGCCGGCTGGCGCCAAGCAGAATAAGATGTCACCAGATGTCAAAGGAAAAAACTAAAAGATAGATTCTATCTATCCTCTGTCTCTCCCCTCCTGCCCACAGCTCATCTCTGCTTATCTTCCTGTCCTCTCCACCCTTCACTCCCCCTTATTTATCTTTTTCACTTCCATATCCATTCCCCCGTTCATACCACCATATTCTCTCTCCTCCCCTCAAACCTTTTCCTAATTCAGTCCAATATAACAGGTTTTCAGCTTGCTGTCACACATTGTTTTCTTTGAAAACACCACAGCAGGTGTGTTACTGCCTCTAGTAGTTTGGACTGGAGCAATAATTTGGATGATACATCTTACAGCCACTGAGAGGTCAGCTGGCTGAGGACAGAGGTGAAACACTGCAGCTGAGAGCAAGATCATGTGGAAAACACAATCACGCATCATGTTTCAGCAAAGTTTTTCTTTTTCTTTTGTTGTGATTTTCTGTGCAAAATGTGCTTTAATATTAAAACTACAGCAATTGGTCATCATTTTTTAGTTCACGTGGGGATTTGGTAACATGTTCCCAAACTGCTGACTTGCATGTGCCCAGGGGGGCTGCAATCTCACTGTTATATTTAGTTGTAGCCATCTTGAGCTAATTATACAAGATATCCTAATTTCCATTGTGGCATGAGATTGTGGATTCAGGAAAAGGTATCATGGACTGATACTTATGTTTTGTATACATATTATATATTGAGCGTATCCACACATTTGTGTCCATGTGCATACAATACCTGAGATCGTAGTTTTGATGCTCTAGACAGCTTCATAATGGTCAGGTGGGGTTCAAACCCACGACTGTTGGCTTGGAGAAGACCCTGCTCCTCAAAACGCTGTCGCAACAACTCTGCAACAAACACACACAAAGTACTTAACCATTTATGAATAGGAGGAGACATTAGATGATGAAATCATAACCCCATAACCTCATTATTAATACTTCCTCCCCATTAACCAACTCAAACCCAGTTTATGGACTTTTATAAAAAACGGATGACACAAACAGAGGGCTGAGCATGTGTCAGAGGGTGGAAAAAAGACAACACAAACACAAACAAGGACAAGGGCACGAACACAACCTCCAAGGACATACACGCACAGACGAAAACGCACACACCAACTGATGAGGTTTAGAGGGAAACCATGGAGGTATTTTTAGAAGACGAGCTGTAAAGGGAGAAAGGTTAGTGTATAATCAATAACAGTGACGGAGAGTGCAGACAAGAGGATGGGAGAGTCTGATTTCCTTCCTCATCCTGACTTTACTCTTTCACCAACAATACCTGGGCTGTTTGTTGGTGACCTTTTCTTATCGGCGTTTTGCTTTTATGTCACAATTATAAATAGAGGTTTGTGACAGGAAGCTCCGCTCTTTATAAAGGCTCTTTGTTAACTTACATAAATGGTCCAGTTTTGAGGTTTAACATGGAGCAGTAGTTCTTATGTAGAGTTTATGGTCCCAAAACCAGCATGGTAATAATATTATGAATTTTATAAGCTATACTCCAAAGCCATTTAATACTTTTAAAAGAGTAAAAGAGCAATTCAGTGAATAAACTGATGCAAAGCACCTTACAAACTGCCATTGTTAGAGGTAAAAACTCAATATCAAAGGTAGCTAAATAAGTTTGATTAAATATTTGTGTCTTTTGTACAAAAGTGTATTGACATCACTTCTGTTTTTTTTATTCATTTATTATGACAACGCATTTAGTAGACGTCTTCACACTCACACTCACATTCCTAGCCAGGGAGGTGCTCAGACCAAACAGAGGTGCTGCTGTATTTTTCCTGCTTTGGGCTGTTTCACAGCCAAACTACAGTGGCACTGGGTTTGATACACGCAAGAAAACATTCTTTGCTAGACGTCAAGATTAAATGAGCTCTTGAGCAAAACTGTTTCTATTAATACTTTCTCGACCCACTCCAGGCTTACTGCAGAACATGGTTAATCACTCAAGGGTTAGGGCTGACTGCGTTTGACTGGGCCAATTATGGAGGGTCTGCCTCTTGTATCTTCTGAGAGGCTCAGAAACTTTGATGGAGAAATGTAAATCCAATTAGAGGCTGCAAATTCAAGTAGAATGACATGCCCACCTCTAACCCCCTCTGGTAATTTAGTCATGTACTGGCTGCACTGGATCACCACTGAAAATTCCAACTGATAACTTTAAGGTCTGGCGGACACAAAAACAGAATAAGAAGGAAACAAAATCTCCTTTGAACTCTGGTTGTGGAAGTTTTTATTAAGAACTCTAGGCTCGTTGCATTTCCAATGCTGAAATGACACATCTTTTGAGTTTGGTCTCAGCAGGGCCACCACTAATAGCCACATACAGTGCTGCTCAAATACTGTATGTTCAGACATTTTAATACACATTTATAGACACCATCAACTCCCCCATAGCTGGACACAAATAATAAATTGTGGGTCACATGCTGAATTAAATGAAAGTTTAGAGTGGAAATTGACAGTAATAAAGAAATTTGAGCTCATTTACTCTGTGTGTGTGTGTGTTGGTGTCACAAGAGCAATAGAGCAAGAATCCTCTTATAAATGTTGGCTTAATGTTGTTGCCTAAGGCACAACACAAAAAAATACAAGCCAATGCTTCTGCATTCAGCCCCCAGTCAAGTATAATGATGTAAAAGGACAAATGTAAGAGTGGATCACACGCATACGCACGCATACACACTCACGGGTTAAGTGAAAAGAAAGTAGAAAAGAACACAGATGTCAAATTAGCAATTTCACCACTTATGCTGCTTTAAGAAAGACGATGGAGTCACACAACAGCCAAGGATTGCATGTGGTTGACTTTCAAGGATTAGAGACTAGGCCTGCTTGAGCCAAATTTTCTTGCTTTTGTTAGTTTATTATTTCAAGAACTCTATTTAACCTGATCTCCAAGTCACTCCATGACAAAAGTCAAGCTTAGACCACCTCTGAACTTTGAATGTGAGAGCATGAGAGTTAGCATCACAGCCCAAAGCTGTCTAATCTGTGACCTCTTAGCAAAGCCTTCAGGAAAGCAAGCATCTACGCTGAAGAAGGGTCCTTAAGAAAGACACTAAACCCTCCTACCAGCTGCAGGTCTCCTAAGCTGATCCCAAGTTCATAAAAACACAAGTACTGCACCAAAATAACATTTAATAGGGTGATTTATCTTCTAACAAAACAGCATGAAAACCATTTACAAAACAAAATGTAATTCAGTATCTACAGCCTATACATCAATTGAAAAGCCAAACATTTGTTACTGACCTGCCAGGCTATCCAGTGTTTGTCTGTGTTGTCCAGGGGCCAGCCCAACAAACACCACCTCCTTCCTGAAATGACTGATGCCTGAGAAGGGCAGCACCAGATCCCTCCCACCCAGCAGCTCCGCCAATGACGGCTTAACCTGGGTCAGCACGGTTGCCGCTCTAAAAGGAAATATACACATGAATATAGGCAACACACAATGATGCACATGCACGCACACACACACCAATTCAACTTAATCCTCTCCCTCTTCGCCTCCCTCCCTCCATCCATCACTCTCATATTACATAACGTTAGAATAGTGATTACTAATGACACTTGATGTAGATTAAGCATCGCAATCATCACATAACCCGCCTCTGTCAATTTCAGCACTGTCATGAAACGTTAGTGATAACTTCACTCTGGAGTATAAATATTGCTGCACCTTGCATTACCGGGTAATATTTATTGATGGGATTTTTACACACTAGTTTTAGGAACAGTGTGTTTTTTTGATGAGACATTTTATCGTGACAAAATGTCAAATAACCTCATATTTAAGAATTATGCAGAGTATAAATATTTCAGAAGCAATAACAAATTGAAATGATCTTTAAGAAGACAAATCGTAAGATATGAAATTTATGTGAGGATAGAGTTTATTACTGACTGCTGTGTTTGATTGTTGATTGTTAATTGGAATAAAAGGCACAGTTGGTGACCTTCCTAAAAATCCTCTTCAACAGCATTCTCAAGGCTTATTCCTGAGATCTAAACCCAAGGAATGTATAGCACAATCTCCCAGTTTCCTGGAAATGCTGATATGCAGAGATAAAAACAGAAGCCGCATGTAATATCTAATGTGGCATGCTAATGATAATTAGTCACTGTGGAGTACTGCAACTGTCTTCAAGCACGAACTTTAGACTGTATGTTCACAAGACTTCATGAAGCCACAGTAGCTGATCTGTGATGCTATGACACATTCTGTGATGCTGGACTATCACAGCATCACAGAATGGATGAGCGGAATCGCATGAGCAAATGTGATTGTGGCTGATTTGAGTGGTAGATTTTTTGACTGAAGCTCAGTAACTGTGAGTAATAAGGAAGATTGAGGAACATTTCATCCACCACCACAGAGCAGACAGGAGTCAAAACAACCTGTCAGTGTAGCAAAATAATGTACAGCACAGGTCTTTGTATGTGTAAATGTAAATCAAAAGGATGATGGGTATCGATCTGCATTTACATGGATAGTTGGTTGGGAGGGACTGATCGATAATGCAATATATATACTTATATTGTGAAATGGTCTCTTACAATCCATTTTATGGATATACAAGCACCAGTATTGGATTTTGTTTTGTTTGAACATTTGAACAGTGAACTGTACCATCTGGTAGCCCTGCTTTTGCCAGCTAATGGGCTGTTTGACATTTAGGTAATGACTCATGTCAATGTTGTTGTTTCTGTATTACATACAGTGTGGATCCAGTTCAGTGCAATTTGTCACACATTTCATTTTGACTGTCTCTGAAAATAAAAATCTGTAAAACAGCAGGCTTTTTGTGATATAATGAAGTCAATTACTGGATAGACCATCCTCTTAAGTTACACAAACACTGTCATGCACTGAATACAACTGTCTGTGCTGTGATGTCATCACTACTATGTGCAAAACGTTGTAGAGTATATCAATATGAATTGGTTTGTAATTTTCAGGCCTGTTGACCTTTTCTCTGCAGACATCTCAACATGTCATGGCAGGAAAAGCACAGTTGTAACTGTAAAAGGTGGTTGTTTTTTAATTGTTTATTGTATCATGCATTGTAACTGTTCAACTTCCACCACTCTGTTCCCCAAATGTCAATCACACATTCCCTTACTTTCTTTGAGTTGTTCATGTTGAGCAATTCTGCAAGAGCTTGCATTTCATTAAGTGATGTAACCAGCAGGGTACTGACATGCACCTAAATATACTGTATGTGTGTGAATGGGCAAGTATTGCATTTACTGTTAAGTGCTTTGAGTGGTCAATAATACCAGATAAGCACTATATAAGTGCAGTCCATTTACCATTTACCACGAGTTTGTTTGTGCATGTGTTGGCATGTGTGTCCACTCACAGGTCTATTTGTTCTTGAGTGGCGAGATGGGTGACTAACAGCGTGATATGTAGAGTCGGGATAGGGATCATGGCTTTGGCCATAAGGGGCTCCTGTTGTAGCACCGCCTCCTGGACCTCACCCACAGCTGAGCTTATCTGTCAGTGGACAAATGTACTTCCAATCATTATCAGTTGCAATAAGGCAGCACCACCATGAGTATAATGAGTAGGCTCCTCTCTTTCCTCAGCACCCCCACCCTCATCCCTGGAAAACATTTGGTGTGAATGAGCAGAGGAAAGAAGATGAGAGTAAAAATGGAGCACAGGAAAAAAAAACTGGGGCAGGTACAGCAGTTCAACATTACAGATGAGGCATCACTACATGGTCACCATGAGGTAAATCAATGTTCCTTCAGAAGAGCTTTTTGGTCAATAAGCAACAAGATTTCAGTGTCACTAGGTGTCAAGTAATTGAATGCTGAATGTTTTTCATTAAGTGATTTGCTGCCTGCAGAGATTGAGACACGCAGACCATGAAGTGTCAAACACAGAATTCATTAATGGTCAGGAGACTAAAGTTTTCTCCAAAAAAGGAGATTTCAAAGGGTTTCTGAAAAAGCTTCTAGTTTTTACTCTCGCCAACACATGAGGCAACCACAAGTTCGACAGTCATCTGTTTCTGGGTCATAATAGCAGAAAGGAGTAGAAGCTAAAACAAGTATTGATTGTATTAGCTTCAGGAAAAGAAAGGACAATTTTAACACCAGAAAGGAAGCAACTGGTCAGATGATGACGGCAGTAAAACTCTCACACTTATTGTAGCTCGAAAAAAACTGGATGAAGAATCAGTGTGATGTTCACATAGCTTTAGCTCATTGACTCTAAATCTTCAACAATTTCTGATACCGCCATCTCTTTAAAGAATAGTGTAACTAAGTAAAAACTGTGATCAACTCAAGATTTGATGGATAAAATGTGCAGAGCCTCCAGCATGACAGTAGAACAGCAGAGTAATAACTTACCTGTGGGTTAGTGATGGGGATGGAGACAAAGTAGTTTGGTCGCTGGCTCTCTTTCTTCTTTTTCTTTTTGTCTCCATCCTCCTCACTGTCCACTCGCCCTGCGCTGTCTCCTCTCTTCCTCTTTCCCTTTCTCTGTGTTGTTTCTGGGTTGGTGACTACAGAGGATGGACATTAGTTGAACAGAAATCACAATCAGGTTATCAATAATAGATCTGACCCTCTAAGGGTTACAGCTGAAATTAATTCAGGCCTCTTCAAGGGATTGTTCAATATTTTGGCAAATTCACCTATTGCCATAATCCCTACAGTCATAGAAGTAGGTTCATTACCTTTAATAACCGGTGCATGTTGTTTTGAGATCCACAGGGCAGAGACGTGAGCTGCAGTTTAGGTCCCCTGTCCCCTGTCCTCATCAAACTCATCAAATACACAACCCAACAACTCCAAACCGCTCTCGTGTGACCTGCACATTCACCTCGCTATGAAATAATCATGTATAATTATGTAACATTAGGACACATGAAGTAAATACTCGGAACCACTTGCGCTTTTGAAATCACTCCGCCCAGCAGCCATGTCTGGAATGTAGTTCCAGCTATGCATTTGCCTTGAAAACAACTCTGTCTCGTAATGTTACATGATTATTTCATAGCGTGGTGAATGTGCAGGTCACAACTTGTTGACGAGAGCGTTTTGGAGTTGTTGGATTGTGTATTTGATGAGTTTTGATGGACAGGGGACCTGTACCATTCACCTCCATTGTGTTCAGTGAGCAGCTCACGTCTCTGCCCCACAGATCTCAAACAACATGTACTGATGATTAAAGCTAATGTACCTACCTCTATGACTATAGGGATTATGGAAATAGGCAAACTTGCCAAAATGTTGAACTATCCCTTTAATACATACATCCTAGCTCCTTCCATGTGGCGGGGCTGGTCAGAGCGAAGGGGAGCTCTGACACAAAATTTTCTGAAGTATCAGTGGACTTTTTCTTCATTAACTTCTTCCTCTCCATCCTCATCTTCCTCTTTGACTTTTTCTCATTTGATGCTGCAGGGGCTGCCACAAAAATACGATACAACAAACACAAACATACTGTTAATATATGAATACTGATACAAAAGGACACTTACACGTGTACAAGTGATGGTTAAAGAATACTCTAAACCTCGGCACAGCTGAGGCGCTAAGTCCTACTAATGTTGATGATATCTCCTCCAGAAAGGTAGAATACAATAAAGGCAGTCTGCTCCATAGTAAGTGACAGAAAGTGGTGTAGTACACCACCTGTGTATCAGTTAAATGTGGACAAATCGGGAAGCAGGGCCGTTTGCTGGAGTTACAAAGGTTAATAATGAACAGTTTCAGACAATTTGACACAATATAATGTTTCTGTTTGAACACAGATTGGCTGTGGTAGTAGTTTACACTTACATTTTCAACTAACAGAGAGAAACAAAGAGAAACATAACATATTTCACTCTTTTTGATTGAAGATTAAAAACCACTACATCATTTAAATGAAAACTGAAGTTACAGTCGGCTTACAAACATTGCACATCAAGCCATGTGATGATGTGTTTACAGTCTCGACTGTTTATCAAGCTGTGGGCACATCTGACGTTTTGTGTGCCACATGAGCAGCATGGGCCAATTTGCATGCTCATTTTAAATGATTTGGAAAGTCATCTCCATCCAGCACAAAGAAGCTGTGCATCAGCTGGATTCCAGAGCTGGACTTTTATTTCCAGCTTTTCTTTATTTTACGGCCATCTTGGTAAACCCACACATTATCTCAGGCAGTCAGTTCCACTCACCAGACACACTGTCAGTGACCCCTTGCTGGATTTCCATGCTGACTGCATCCACCTGGACAGGACTCATCGTTATCTTCACAAGTTCTGTCCCACTCTTCAGTCTAGCCACACCTTCACTTTCACCACCTTCATCATCATCACCGTCTGAGGCAATCGCGGTGGTCTCATAGGATACATTGGCTGGCTGCATGTCACACACTGTTTGCTGGTACAGACAGGTCTGTGCTGGGGTCTAAAACAGAGAGCGGTGACGTAACCAGATCAAAACACTGGAGTTTTAGTAAACAGAGGTGAGCACAGCAGCCAGACTTTTATGTCATTACCGTGAGGAGTCCAGATGGCTTAGGCAAGCTGACTTTGTGGCAGTGACTAGTGAATATGCAATGCAGCCTCCGAACCGATACTTGATTGACGGCAAACACAGCAACTCTCTGGGAACAAACGCTTTGTGAACACGTCGACCTGAGGCTCAACAGGACGCGGCTGAAGAGCATGGCACGACTGTGGCAATGAGACGTTTCAACAGCTCGTTAGTTCAGCCGACAGTCCTGCTAACTACAGCTAACCTGACCGCGACATGAACACACAGACTCTCCGTCCCTGTACTTAACACCTGTTGAAAAGAATCACGCTGCCATGCCGCACATCTGCTGAGCTAGCCGACTGCTAGCTAACTGTCTCTACAGGAGTAGCGCCGCTAATTAGCAAAAGTGACCAGAACATCATATTTATAACGTGGCTTCGTGCTGTTGGCTCAGAAAGGTCGTCGGTGGAAGTTGCTCACAGAAAAAGTCCAAGCGAATAACGGAAAATGACATTCAAGCAAGCGCGCTACTTCGATGTGCCAACCGGAAGCAGCTCCTGTTTGTAAACAATACTGCTCTTCCGGTATAATTTTTCAAACCAAAATAGCTTTTCTGTTTTCAAAATAAAAGCGCTTGGCGCTTCAGATTAGAATACATTACAGATTACACATTTAAATTAAAATTGTAGTTAAAACTCTAAGATAGAAATATTCAAATGAATTAAACCACTTAGTTTGACTTCATGTTTAAACAAATGCAACACTGAATGTTATATTTTTCAAGTCAAAACGATCCTTCGTCTGTATTTAAACAACTTTCAGCCTTGATATTCCACACTGAAAAAACATTCAATTAAGCACACACAAATGTTCCTACAATTATCTTGCAGGAAATACAGTACATTTAGTATATAAAGTGAGGAGAACATGAACTTTTTCAAAATTTTCGATTCCTTTAACACTGATTAAAAAATATAGGTAACTGATGGTAGAATCAGCTAGAAGCTTACAGAAAACCTCAAGAATCAGTCAGTCATTATGATCATACTCACAGTTCAAGTTTGTTGAACATACCATGCATAGTGTTCATACATCTTAAAGGGGACATATTATGCTTTTCCATATTTTAGAACATCCTTACAATGTTTTGTCAGATGTCCATGCTGAACCTCTGCAAAGTTGCACAACATGAGCTATAGGGGCCCTGCCGTAATCCACCAACAGATTTCTCGTGGTTTCCAGCTTCTCTGAATGCTGGTTAACAAGATCTCCACAAGATTTGCACAAAATCTGACAAGAAGGCAGTCCTAGTCACATGCTTTATGTGGGAGCTGAAGGAAAGATCCCGGTCAAAAATGACTCCAAGGTTCCTCGCAGTTGTGCTTGAGTTCAGGGTGATGCCATCAAGAGGTGCAATCTGATTAGAAAATGTGTCCCTGTCATGTTTAGGTCCAAACACAATAACCTCTCTTTTCAGAGTCTTGTCAGAGTCCAGTAGCAGGAAATTAGAGGACATCCAGGATTTTATGTCTTTCAAGCATGATGAGGCGGCTTCTGTCACCTGGCTCTATCAATCAGAGCTGTAGTCAAGTCCACCTTTGTCGAGTCCAAGACAAGTCCAAGTCCATGTTAGTCAAGTCCAAGTCAAGTCCAAGTCAAAAAAGGTCCAAGTCCAAGTCAAGTCCAAGTCCACAAGGCCCGAGTCCAAGTCCAAGTCGGCGATTTACCTTGCCTCGTAGTGCCTCTGTAAATGTCTGACAAAGTTGGATGTAGTTCCACAAGTGTCGGTTACTGTTTTGCG
>OMNW01012019.1:9883-26894 GCA_900303245.1 Selene dorsalis | reverse complement strand
CAGTCACTACTCTTGCATGTGCAAGTTTCAGACAATGTGTCTCTTCCTGTATCTCAGCCTCTCTCACCGCACTTGCACGCAAAAGAATGAGAAATCATTTTCACATGCACACAAACACACACAGGTGCTCTAAGCAGCATGTGTACGTGCACACTTTGTGGAGATAATATCAGATAGCTTAACAGATAAATTGGCTGTAAAAGATGCACTTTTTTTCTTAACAAAACAATCACAGTAACATAGTATTTATCTCTGCCCTCTCATCTCCCAGCAAGAGCTGTCCCAGACAAATCATTTCTATACGAGCTAAAAAAAAAAAAAAAAAAAAAAGAAAAAGATAACACCATTTGTGTGGCTGTTGTTGTGTTTGTACGCAACAGAAAGAAAAAAAAATGAGTCGCCCAAAATGGGTTTAAAATCTCTACATCTGCATATCCTCTAGGTTCCCATCCTGGATTCAGTCTCTCATCTTTGAGTCTCATCTGCTTGTAGCTCACTTCACTTGGAATAGTCTTAGGGAATAGAAATAATGACAAAAAAGAACAAGCTTTGTAAGGCATTGAAAAGTAAAACAAAACAAAGAAGCAATTAAAAATATTTCGCAAATATTGACGTAGAGGCCGTTGTTCTGGATGTGTCTCCCGCAGGAGTAAGGGATGGGAAATAAAAAGCACTTTTCTTTGTTTTTGTTATGAATTCAAGAAAAAAAGTGTTGATATCTCCTCAGTTTGCTTAAAAAGGCTTTTAAAATGATTATTTTAGAAAAAAACACTGCAGAAAGACCCCCTCCCCCCGATCAGGAGAAGGGAAGCAGTTTGATTTTGGCAGCTCTGCACAACTTGACATCCATAGAGAGCTCTCTGCAACTCTCCTCGTTGTAAAAGTCTAGTTAAATCTCTTCACGTTTTAATCCGACTCCTGCCCTTCCCCTCCCTTCCCCCTCGCAGCCCTCCCCATCCCTGTGATATTTATAAAACACAATCCTCCCCTCCGTTCGTTCATCCTCCTGCTTCTCCTCCTCCTCCACCAACACCACCACAACCATTGCTGCTGCCCGCCCCTCTTCCCGCCTGCGCTGGCTGCCCCTGGCCTCCTTAAAGCTATACGCGGGTGGTTGAGTGGGAGTGCGGCAGGCCGGTGGAGTTGAAGCCGGTTGTGAAGGTGTTGTAAGGGTGCAGGTTGGGCATGCCCACCAGGGAATTGGGGATCATGGTGATGGTGTTGGGTGTCATGAGGGGGATGTCGTCCGGAGACCGCCGCAGAGTGAGCGTGTAGTCGGGCAGCGAGGCCAAACGAAGTGCCCCCTCGTTGCTGTTCCCTGCCTCGCACTCATGGTGCGTCTGGTTCATCTGCAGCGACATGATCTCCTCCTCGGGCGCGTGGTGGCCAATGTCGTTGGAGGTGGTCTGGCGCTGCGGGCTGGGCTGCCCGTGGCTGGAGTCCTGCCGCCGCTTGTCCTTGCGATAGTAGAGGGCCGCGAAGGCCAGCACGTTAAGGAACAGCAATGAGGCTCCGACAGCAATGGTGACGCTGAGCTCAGTGGAATAATCCCGTGGATTCTCCACCACCAGTGGTCCCGTCTCCTCGTCTTCGTTCCAGTCTTTGTCCTCGCTGTTGTAGGCTGGGGACATGGGAGGCCGCTTGGTGTTGAACGGCCAGTTTTTCCCGTTGGGCCTCTTGGTGGACAGGGTGTTCTGCGTGGTCTCTGGCGGCGGCACTTTGGTGGTGGTGGAGGTGTAGTGGAACATGTCGTGGAGATTGTACAGGTGGGGCACGAGGTGTTTCCAAAAGGCCACTTTGGTGGCGCGGTAGTGGTCGCGCACACGTGGCTTCAGGCCAATGTGAAGGTACAGCTGGTCCTGGGGGTTGTACTTGGACCAGGCCACCTCTTCGAAGCGGTTGGCCTTGGTGTGGATGAACTTGGTGTCTTGAGGAACCGGTTTGTTTGGATCCCTGCAGACAGAGAGGATGCAGACATGATAGTGTTAAATTATCTTTTGAGAGACTCTTTAATTATTCATTCTCCTGCAGTCATGTGGGGATAGGAAGCACATAAAAATACTAAAAAGAAAACATAACACGATCAGTCACAGCTTATATCTTGGTGTGAAAGGAGTTCTGCCACTACCAGTGAATTTTTTGATCTCACTTGGCGAAACCCACAACAGCAAAAGCACAAACCCACAGCAACAACCAACAGACTGCAGTTAATAATTGATCCAGGTGTGGTATGTATCACACTTTATGTGGCTGAATCAACTGCCATCGATTTTTTCCTATTTATTTTCCCTACTTCCCACTACACACACAAAACCACATTTTTATTTCTACCACAAGACCTTAGTGTGGCAGGACCTCACCCATCTCAGCCGCCTCTTTCTGGGCATAATGTGTCTTGTCTGTCTCATAACCCCAAACCCTCAACCTCCCCTCTCCCCAGATGTTGTTCTTATTTCACTTCTGATGCAGCCCACCGACAAAAACCAGGGCAGAGGCTTTTAAAGTAAACACACATGAATAAGTCAGCAGGCTTTAGGGCTCGCGTCAGGAGGCATCTTGTTGTTGATAATCCAACCCTAGTGGAGCCCCTCCGCTAATTGCTCAGGGAAGGCAGCACAGTGTGCATTGGCATCCAGTGTACGGATGTAAAGTGGACCATATTAATCAAGACACTAAGAGGGAACTGCAGAGCTGCGTGCCTATGTTTTGCGTGTGTGTGTGTATATGAGGATGTTTGTGAGTATGAGACTGAAAGTGAGAGACAAAAGGGATGTGAAAGAGTGTGAGACAGAGAGAAAGAGAGAGATTTTTTTGTCTGGATGCAGTACCTCTCTTGATCTACAGAGCTCACTGTTCCACTTTTCAGTTTTAGCACCCTGCTTCGACACTGAGGGCCAACCATTTCAATTACAGTGAAGCTATTGATTTATTGAATAAATTAACATATAGCAATCTCCCACAATCACACAACTCCTTGTAGCACCGTTGCTGTACAATTTCAGGAGTGGGAGTTGTGTGGTCCATGGTATTGCTTTTGGTGCTGATGAAATGACTTATTGTGGGAAAAACCTGAAGAATAAGCTCTGCAGCCTTGAAAACACAATAATTGACGCCGGAGCAGAGGAGTTAAAGCCGTGTTGCTGCAAAGAGAGAAGGATCTGTGCGACATTTCTCTAAATGTCATGAAATATCCCTTTGCGGGTCTGAACTGCAATGTCAGTGGCAAGCAAAGTTCAAATTTAGTTGGGGATTTAGGGATGTGGCGGCTACAGTGTTTTTTTGGCACGGGCTGAAAAACCTCCAAACACAGCCAAGAGAATTAAAAGCCATGCCAGAAGAATTCACCCTCCATCCACTCTCCTGTTCGTTTCTCTGCTGTCAATTTTTCTTTTTCAGGTCAGTGCTTCTGGGAGAGGTGAGAGAGGGAGAGAGAGAGGGAGAGAGAGAGAGAGAGGTAAAGCAAATTGAGATGGCTGAATCCCTGGACCTGGGCCGGTGTCAGCAGAGCAGCCCGTAAATAACCTCTTTTATTAGGCCCGTAATGATCCCCAATGAATATTGACAGCCAGACTATGATGACTTTGTAGCTGAATATCAGTAATTAAGTTTCAAAGGAGCGGGTGGTGGAGGTAAGGTCATATTGATCTCCCTGTGTGCAACATGCCAGAGAACAGGACATCAATGAAGCAGCCTGAGACGTGGACGTCTACCTTCTATGTGCTTCATGAATTCTCCCAGCAGTCCTGTGCGTGCTGTCACACACACACGTGCAAGCTAACCCATACCCACCCCTCCACCCACCCCCCTCTCCCTCTCACACACGTATATACATGCACGCACACATGACAGCAGAGATTGAGGCAGAGTGATTTCATTTAATGGAAGTTACAGGCGTTTCCGCTGCGCTGCGAAGGCTCTCTATTTAGGAGGGTCAATTTGCTGAATTGTGATAGCAGAAAATATTGAAAAGGTACTTAGGTAGATCTTCCAAAACAGTCGGTGTGTGAAGGGAGTGAGGGAGCGATGGTGCAGAGGAGTTTGGTGGCTGCCTGGCTGGTTCAGTGCAAGTGAAGATGAATAATTTAGGAAACACAAAGAAATCAATGTGGCATCTTTAGTTAATTTGATTTGCCGCATTAGAGAACAACTGGCTGCCTTATCTAATTACACACACATATGCTTGGGTAATTGTTGCAAAGTCAATAGTAAACAGACTACATTCCTTTGAACAATTTCTACCACTGCTGCTCAACTTTGGGCTGCTTTCTGGCTTTGAAGTCCTGCCCTGACCTGTGGCGTCAGAGAGGGAGTGAACCGGGTTCACTTTCTGCTCCTCTGTGTGGTGAAGGCTGCTAAGGTTACCCTGCTCTATTTGTACTCAAGCCTTGCTGGGTGCCGTGTGATGAAATGTAGTCAGATCTACTTCATAACATTTCCTGAGTGCCGTGCTGCTGTGTTTTGCACACGATAAAAATAGTGCTGTGGTCGGTGCTTAAGTTTTCTGCAAGTGGTAATCTGTCTCGATTCTGTGCGGATATTACAAGTGGTTCACTGTACCGCACCTGTACAGTATACTCCAGTACAATAGTGTTATAATGAGTGAAGCTCATGATATGTACTTTTTATTTCAAATTTATTTTATTTTTTACATTTTTAAAGAATGGGGTTAGTTTGACTTCCCCTTATGTGAATATGAAGATAAAATAATGTGAAACCTAAATCAGTCAATGCAGAGGATACAGTCAATCTGTGCCCAAAATCTGTATTGCATATGATTCCAAGCAGCTGATCAATATGTTGCAGGTGACCTGAAAATGACCTAAGTCTTCTAACCTAAATGATCTAAGTGTCTAAGTGTCTGTAATCTTAAAACAGACAAAATGCTTTGCTAAATAGCAAACTGAACATTTAATGTGGCCACAGTGCAACATCCATAATACAGCAGCTGCTGTGTTTTTGATGAAGGTGAAATGTACCACAAATCATTAATGAAGCACTGTGATACAGTTACAGCTTCATGTTCTCCAAAAATAAAGGAACATACATTAACTTTTGTATTTATTCTAGTGAGAATAAGATGCAAAAATGACCATTCTCTGACCATTCTATCTGAAATCATAACTCGTATTGCAATCCCAGCATAACAATCATTATCATTTTTTGGCACACCAGTCAGCTCGAGTAAATTTTTGAGTGTGCTGTTGCTGACATACATTATGGATAGATGCTAGTGAAGTGGCTCAAAAACACTGGAAAACAAAAACAAAGCATTAAATTCTTTTGAAAAAAACAACAACCCAAAAAACAACAAAACAAAACCATTTGATGTCTCTTTGTGAAGTTTTATAAGCAGTGATGATCCAAAAGTTGCAAAGTTTGACTGACAATAACAACACAAACATTGCTTCTTTACTTAGATTATTTATATTTTTATATACTACTTAAACAACATATTATGATGATTAGCATGTGCTATCTACAGAATTAAACATTAGCGCGTTAACAGAATTAACATGTAGCGTGGATTTCAGGCGCGGTCTTTGTCTTACATAGAAAAAAGTATGAGCAGCTCATAATAACGCTGTGTTCACTTTGCTTTGTAGATAATAAATAAATAAATAAACTTGCAAGCTGTTCCTCCCTTACTATCCAGAATGTCATAATCTGTACAGTGAGCACCACGAGTGTGTGAACAGAGATATTTTCGTCTGGCTCCATGCTCTCATTGGTTTGCATGTTGAAACAATTTAATGACTATAGAATCAGCTGAGACTAGTCACAGTTGAGTACTCAAAGATACAGACAAAACAAAATAGAATTAAACAGGCAGGAGAGAGAAACTTGACGATAAGATATCAACAGTCTGCTGATCTTGATGGGCCAAATACCTTCAGAAGTCACAGGAAGTAAAGAATTTCTATTAGAGATAAAAGGGGGGGAAAGAAATGAAAACACTTATTGAACATTATCTTAACCTGTCAGAAAATGTCTCGGAGGCTGATATGAGGGTTAGGGGGTGGGGGTGGGGTGTGTGCGTTGCTTTGCCTGTTCATTTGATGTGCCTGAACTGCCTCAAATTAAAAATGACACTCTCCGCTCGAACCTTGTGCTCGACATATCATTTCACATTTAAATATTATGACAGTCCGGTGATAAAACGCTCAACATTACAATGACGTTCAAACTCTTCCCGAACTCGCTCTGTGTATTTAGCTCTACAGGAAATGACTTGTATGAACAGCTCTGGCATTATGTGATGTTTGTGGTCCTGTTGGGCTCTCAGAGCTCCCCTGCATTAGCTGATAGCCTGCCTCCTGTCAGACCTCCCACTTAATCCGGATGGTCATTGGAGCTGTGGCTGGACTCCCAGGCAGAGGAGAGGGATTATTACACCCATAAAAGCAGGCGTTTTAATGGCCTTTCAGATTTTCTCTGATGTGTTCATATGGCTGTGGTACCATAAACCATCGCCTTCATCTCATCCTCAGTCCCTCCCTCCCTTCATAATGACCTGCTGACCCCTGCAAACCTTGGCCTGCCATGTGTGTTTAAGTGTTCCTATGTGTTTATGTCTGTGATCGACTGGGAGTTTGTATGTGCATGTGTGTGTGTGTGTGTGTGTGTGTGTGTGTGTGTGCGTGCGTGTGCATGTGTGACATCTGAGACAGTACTGAATGGTGATACATTCAGGGTGGTCCGTGTTGTGTTACAGCACCACAGGTGAGACAGAAACTTGACACTCCTGGCGATTTGGCTCTGGTCAAACAGCGTGTGTGTGTGTGTGTGTATGTGTGTGTGTGGAGGGGTATACTTCTTGTTCTTGGTATTATTTCCTGTTTCCTGTGTCCTGGCAGTTGCTTCTGTCCTCAGGACGTTGTGGAAGAGGCGGTGTTGCTACTGCTCATCATAGAGTCCATGGTGAGATACACACCAATGTCTGACTTCTTCATTTTTTGGAAGCTTTCAGCAGAGACCGCCTGTCTGACCTTTTCCTCCTCTCTGTGCCCTTCATCACTCTGTCTTCATTCAGGCCAGTGGTGAAGCGGTGATCAGTCGTCTGCCTGACCAGGCCGAGGCTCGGCAGGCCAGTCTGCAGGACGCCACCTCTGTCTACAATCTGCTCAGCATCGGCATGGCCAGGAGGGGGCAGTACGCCATGCTGTCTGAGGTGTGCACACTTACACAAGGACACACACACTTCATGCTGGAGGTCTTTAGGGAGGAGAGCAACAGAGTGAGAAATGAGGTGTGTTAGTTAGACCTTTGCCTTTGCCAAACTTTTTAATGAATGTCTTGTCTCGCTTGGAGACGAGAGGATTATGTATATTTTTCTCTCTCCGTCTCCCCGTCTCTCTGTCATCTCCCATCTCTCAGCACTCCCTTCATTGTCTCTCTTTTTTACTTCTTCCTCCCTTCTTACTGCTCCAAATTCCCCCTTTTTTCTCACTTGTTTTTATACAAACTCTTCAGCTTCTCTTAATGTGACCTCTACTCATGGGATGAGTTAGGGAGGCACGGGTTGGAGGGTCATTTGAAATTAGGTCTGTTCACCTGTCTGACTGGTTCATAGATAGCACCAGTCATTTTATAAGGAGGACCACACACACACACTCACACACTGAGGTGGTTCCACCTGCATCAGTGGATCAGTTTTCTGTTATAAAAGGCCAGTATAGACTTTTTATGTCACGCAATTAGTGGCATCCATCTGTGATATGATGAATAAGATTCACTGACCAGTTACATACTCACTTGCTGGGTTCATGAAGAGTTAAGTGCACTGGATTAGTATTAATATAATGCTAGATTTTGTGGTTCAATCACATTCTTGACATAATAACAGTCTTAAATGAAAAGTCAAATTCAATGCCTGAAAGTATAGAAGTAAATCAACCACTCACAGTGAAACTTGTGTGCATATGCTCACAGAAACAAAGTTAAAAGAATTTCCATTACAAGTAAATCCCTGTACACAGTGAAGAATAAAAATTCTCATTATGCAGGTTGGCCACTTCAACACTTTAATTATTAAATCTGTTACAATGTTGTGTTATTATTGCTGCATTATAGCACTTGTTGTTGCTAAATGAGATGGAGATAGAGGAGGTGGAGTTTAACTGTATTCAGTGACAGACATGCATCAGTCATGTTTTACAAGATGAAAATCACCTATGTTTGGAGAATTATTTTATTTATTTATTTAAATTTGCTGGAATAATAGTAATAATTTCTACATTATTGTTATAAACTTGAACTTATATAATGGAAAAGGGAAATGGACCAATCAAGGCAGGGTCTCAGTAGCTGTAACGAAGGCCTGTGTAATTCAAGTGAATGTGACCATGAATTTGACATTGACAGGTGTCTTAGCCAATCATATTTTGTTTAGTTGTGTGTGGAATAATTTTGTGGCATCCTCCAGCTACTTGTGAAAGTTGTCAGTAACTGAGTAAAAAATAAGAAAAAAGAGAAATGACAGATTTGAGTGAAGAAGGCTGTATGACTGACTGCTGGATTCATTCAAGCTCCCTTTTTATGGATCAGTGCAAGCAAGCAAGAGCTACCAGAGGCTTTTCAAGCTAGCAGCTACAGCAGCTCTCCGTGGCTAACAGGCAGCCCGCTCACCAACAAGCTGTACCGCTGGGATTGTTTGCTTTTCAGTCAGCGGCCGGGTCGAGCAGGGATTCGTGCAGGGTCGTACTCCAATACACAGCTGCCAAACTCCTGCAACTTTGCTCCCACCTGTCCAGCCCACCACTGGCACTGTATCTCTGCCTCCACATCACTCATCATTTCCACTGGAAATGTATCCACAGTGGATCTTGGGGGACACAATCCATATTGGAATTACTTTATTAATCCCAAAGGGAAATTCATTTGTCTGTCAGCTCATCTACTGTTTGTCGAAGAATTAAAGATCTTCTGTATCTCTCTGTCCTGGTACGAAGAGAGAGGAGCCGTCCACCACTGCTGCTTCTTTGATCCATCAAGGTGTTATGAAGTGGATGATCCATGTTGTTCAGGATGGCCTCCATCATCCTCATTGTCTATCTATTGTGTATCTATGTATGTATTTTATGTTTTATACATAAGATTTTTTTAAAAGAAAAAGTATGACACTGATGATAAAGAGGTCTCAAAAACAGTATGTATCTAAAATGATACACTCGACGTTAAGGGGTTAACTTGTGTCTCTGTTTTTAGTAAGATCAGTGTTGATCCCACACTCTGCCTCTAAGCCTGGCTCATCTGATGCGTGTCCTCTGGCCCTTTTTTAACAACTTCCAATTAACTGAGGAAAGTCAACGGACCTGCCGACTTGTTTACAGGTTTCACTTGCTGCTTTCGTTCATGTGTAGGTAGAAGAAACAACAAAACAAGTCCTTGAAATTTTATTCACCGTGACATGACACATCATCTGATGGATATATCTCTCCGTTGGTCTTCTCTCTCTCTTACCTCCAAAAAAAATCATTTACCCCAGCATGGTCATTGAGTTGGAGTGGGAGCATCACACATTTGGTTTGTGATAGGACATTAAAAGAAAACTGGTGAGTCAGGGGAAATTGTATTGAGTCTTTCAGAGGGAAACGGCATTGAAATTTATAAGCGTGAAAACGAGGAGAGGTGAAATATACTACGTGAGAGGGGAGGGCTGGGGTGGGCTAAACGCCAACATTAATGCTGCATAGATAAAAGAAACAAGTGTATCTTCAAGATGATGTTTTTTTTGTTAGATTGTTATTTCCGAGCAGGATAAAAGTTAACGCATTGATATTCAAGTCATTTCCACCCACGGAGTGGCAGAGGCACTGCGTGACTTAAAAGAAAATGCCCACTCAAAACGCTTAATGCTTATGTCTGAATACATCAATGGCAGGGTTTGTCTGCCTGTCAGTGGAAATACAACAGGAGGTTTGCATTTAACATTTAAGGCATATCACTGACGCTAATCCACAGCAGACAATAAAGAGGGAAGTGACAGTATGAAGTCTCTCTCAAGGACTTATTTACTGTCACAGGGATCAAAGCTGTAACTAATAAGTTAACTTTCACCCTGTTTACTTAATGTATGTCAGGACTGAATTCAGTGGAGGTATAATCATTGAGTTTTTTTTTTTTGTTCAACATTATTTGGCAACACTTCTGGTTATTTGTGGGAATAGCCAATATACGTTTTCATAAAATATTTTTTTATCAACATTTAGAGCAAAATCCAGTCATTTCTATGGAGGTGGCAAAAGCTACACTTCAAGGGAGCTTTGACACAAAGTTGACCTTCAACCAGTACCAAGCAGTCTTAACAGAGCTGAGTTTTGTGGGAGCTAGTGAGTTCAAATGGATCAATCAATCATGGCTTTCACTCTGTCAGAATATGAAAACGCTCCAAAAAAGAGCAATGGATACAGATTGTGTTTTAATTCGTTTTGTGAATTTACAGGCCAGTCACATGTACGTGTTGCATTAATGCTTGAAAGTGGACATGTCCAACGCTCAGTGCTAGTGAAATCATCACACAGGTGGGCCTGTCAGTCAGAACCCAATGTCACCATAATAGTATGTAAACCATTAGTTCCAATCAGTTTGTGCAGCACTGCAACAGAGGATTGCAGCGCCACACAAAGCACACAAGCAGTGGAGAGTAGCATTTGCAAGTTTGCGTAAGCGCTGCGGATGACACGTACTGACAAACACCTCTGCAGCCAATAGAACTGAGAATTGTGAATTGATCAAGGGAACCGAAATAAACTACTACAACTACCACTAAATGAATGAATCCAGGTTTTTAGCTGTGTATTTCACCTGGGAGAATTTTCACATCAAGTGATAGAAGTGAGTCAGTCACCTGGCATTGTGTGTCAAGTGTGTGTCTCTGACAGTTCATCTTGTCTTTTACATCAAGTGAGCATTTAAACTCTGAGTCGTCATGTGTTCCTGCTACATTAAAGGATTTTTTAACTGTTTATTCAGAGTGCCTCGGTGCCTCTATTTGGACTGCTCTTCATCAAGGACTTCTGATAGAGTTAGCTGACAGTCTTGTTTCTGTCAAATCATTTTTTTTGTTGTTGTTTTTTACCTGGTTCCATGCAGCACTCTGAATATTTCTAAATTAAACCAAGGTGAGCATCAAAGATGTGGCCAGATTTTTAAGAGAAATGAAATTTTAACAGAATGACTTCAGTTTCTTACAGTATGTTGTATTGAAAGTAAAAAATCGTCAATTTGAACTTCACCTTCTGAAGGAGACTGAGAGTCTTCAGCAGTCATTGCATCCTGCTGGTTTTTATTTGTAGGTGGAGGAGGTGATAAGAACCACGTTACTGTCGGCAAACAGCGAGGGAGCCGAAGTAGAATCTCAAGTTGAAAGACACATGCCTTGTTGTCACGTCTACGTTTCTCAAAGTAGCATGGCTTGGCCTGTTGTTGCTGGTGTAGTTGGATGGAGTTTTAGTAATTACATGTAAAATTCTAAGTCTTTTCTAAGTTTTTTACACGGCTTTTCACTGACCTACGACTTCGATGACGTCACTTCCGTGCCACTGCCGAAGTCGTAGGTCAGTGAAAAGCCGTGTAAAAAACCCCGGATGACAACAACAACACAACTCCGAGCTGCTCCGAGCTCACGGGGGAATAGTGCTGGTGATTCATAACAACATATTGGTGAAATGAAGGAGTTTCACAGCAGATAATGTCTTATTTAGACGCTGCATCGTTGCCCCAACAACTCCCGTTATATGGATATACGTAGATCACGAGTGGCTCTAAATATCTTCCGAAGGACTCCAAGTTACACCAAAGTTGTTCGGGTGAGTAAATGAAGGTATTTTATGCTAGAAATAAGGTCCAGGTTGCAAAAAACGGAACTTCTCCTTTAAAATAAGTATCCTGAAGGATGTTTGTCATTCTAGATGATACATTCCCTGCTACACACTACAAAAAAACAAAAAAAACAAAAGTTAAATACACCCATCCAAATGCAACACAAAATATGCTTCTGGCAGCTTTGTCAGACTGTACTTCTCCTTTAAATCCTGGGCTACTGACAGTGCTGGTGCCTGCGATAAAAGCTGCTCATATAATTTTGTTAAGTAACTTAATTTAATTTTAATGCCATGTCGAATAGAGACATGCCGTTCAATTTTGCCAAAGATGGATAGACAGCAGCTTACACATGGCCTTGTTTTCCTTTGCTTTGATCATTTCAGTACGGTAGGCAGGCGAGGATCGGTCGGCTGGACTTGTCCATCCGTGTTGTCTTTGTTTGACACAATGGGACTGATTAAAAAGACAGAATTGATAGCCAGCGGCAATGTGCTAAGTCTCTGCACAGTAAAAGTGAGAAGAATTCCTGCCACTACGGCAGACCTCCTTTATGTAAGTGTGCTCACACACACACACACACACATGATCCACGGTGAGACGATCTCATGTTGACCTACAGTTATTTATCTGGGTCCTTTGTATAGCGCTGTAATAGCTCTGCCATAGGAAATAGTCCTCATGAAATAATGCTGCATGACTTAACACAGAGAAATAGTGTCATTCAGCTCCTGCCTGCTGTCCTTGTGATCTACTATTCGTCCTCCGTGAAACTGAAATCACCTAGTCAATTGAGATGTGTTGTGCCACAATGGTGGATATTTGTTTTAACTGTCAGTGATGCACCCTCAGCAATGACGAAACTGGGCTAAACCTGACCAACTGCTTTGATAAATCCATTTGGCTGCATTGGTCCAACAGAATTATCAAGCAGTTTAAAGAGACCTGAACTCTTTTTTTTTTTTTTTTGGTGAAGATTGAAAGCTTTTCATCACCACTATGCAGAGAAAAGCAACACAAAGCATGGCCCACATTTTAAGGTCCCGAGGAAATTGAGTGGAATTGATGTTTACGTGCCCTTTCTTGCCTGCACAGCCTTGAAAGGATTGTGTATGCAACACAATGCTCTGCCCTTGTTGTGAATCTGCCAAGTTTTCAACATAAAAGACAAAATGAAGACAGGCAACACCCCAGCCACCTATAGACTGGTAAAATAGCCAGTGCAGAGTCCGAGGGGGAGAATATTTTCTGCAGCTTTTCTTTTGGAATGTGTAACGGCTGAACTCGATGAATGCAACATGAGCATGGCTGGAAAGAATAATGGCAGGCTCATTTACAAGTTTCATGTTGTTAGGCTTGAGATAAACTATTTCACTTTATGTAGTGCTTTGGTCATTAATCTTGGTGGATTGCACAGACAGCGCCTTCTCCTTCCATTTTATTTATCATAGCTTCACGCAGGAGCCTCTTTCCTCCCACCAAGCTGTAACCTTAAGCACAGCAGTGTTCTACTTCCCTGCCTTCAGCTGCACTGCTCTTTTTCGGGTCATGCTTATCCCCATTGTAACTATGTGGATGTACCCCCGCAGAGGAGCTATTATTGCTCCAATGATAGACTGTTAACACCAGGGATAAAACTTTTAGAGGGCAGTGTACAGGGTTAGGGCCAGAGGGTGGCCAGGGGTCCCATGGACATCAACTGTGGATTGTGGGAGTGGTAGGTTGGTTTATTATTATCATAGATGGATTACAGAACAGGCTCTCCAGGCAGAGGCTCTGTAGCATGATGTGACTATTACCATTTCCCCAATCAAACACAGAAGGGCAAAATCACAGAAAAGAGATTAAAAAAAAAAAACTCAAAGAAACCAAGTGATCTCTCTGAAAATAGTTTGCAAATATAAAGTAAAAAATATGTACAACCTCAACAAAGGGACAAAAACAAATGTCTTGCCACATAAAATATCTACAAAGAGACAAAAAGCCACAAAGACATGAGCAATCTGTTTGGTTTGTAACAATACCCTACAGCAGGTGGGGACTGAAACACTTCATCTCAAGTTTTTCTTCAAAGGCAGACTTTCTCATACGTCCTACTGTGGAGGATAATGTAATTTGTTCTCTGTGACCACAGTTGTTCTCTGGCCTTGACATCAAATGAGTTCAATCTTCTTTGATTGCCAGAGGCTTTGGGTACACTTATACACCTCTTCTCTTTTACATCAGTGGACATGGGCAATGGGGAGACTTGTTATTCCCTTTTAAAATCTCTGCATTATAATACCAATTATCACAAGAGGTAAAGGTGGGCTCAAATGTTGTTCACACATCAGAGCCAAGTACCGTATCAAAACTTAGGTCGCGTTCGCACCAGAGCTGTTTGGTATGCTTTTAACTAATGAGTTTGTTTCTGGGATAGTCTGCTCAGTTTGGGCAGGTGTGAAAGCTCATCTGAACTCTGCTGCAGACCAAACAAGCCTGGTTCTCTATTCGCTAGCAAGTGAACCCTGATGCGGTTTGTATGCAGTGTGACCGCTCACCGGACCAAACACAGGACCAAATGTAGGAAATGTGACAATACACAGTGCATCTCAAGGAAGGACAACAAACACTGCCCCACACAAAACATCTCGTCCACGTCTCGAGGACAGACGTGGACGGTTAACAAACAGACATGACTTAATAGACAATGGCCACGTTTCCCAGATAACATTGTTCTTAAGGACTTAAAAGGGCTCTTACGAAGAGCACAGCTAAGAAGGAGGGCTAAGATACGGGTGTTTCCCAGATGCGTACTTAACTCCCTTTTTAGGAGCACCTTAGGATCCCGCCAAAGAAGCTCTTTAAGAAGCTCTTAACAGGAGCCGTCCACCACCATGCCACTGAAACCAAATCATCGATGCCAGGCAAATCAATGATTGTTATATCACCCACCACTTAATAAGCACATAAGTCACACACAGTGACAAGCGCAGCCCCCCCCGACAAATGATGAATACACCAAAACCGGGATTTCCACTTGCCTAACCCCCGTTTAGAATGGGTTCTGATGTCCACGGGCCTGATTGAATCTCTTCTCCGCTGGTGTTGCCAGGTTGGTTACGGGGGTCACCATGTGGCTACAGAGGGAGTAGCCACTGTCCCTGAGGAAGAAGCTGCCAAACTCTCCCCTGCCTTCTGCCCCACAGCCCAGTTAGGCAACACAAAGCTGTCGTGTGTGCCTCCTGGCCAGTTGGTGATCAGGCCCTCGTGGCCCACCACCACCTGAGTAGGCTACTGATGGCATCAAAGTGTTTTCTTCCGATCCAGCACTGGTCCACCCGGGAGAGACTGAGGATGGGAATGGTGCCATCCACACTGGTCACCTGGGGGATCTCAGCCACAGTGTGGAATCCTTGGTGGACCTGGCAGCCCTCCTCCGTCACGGTGGGCTTCCTGATATGCTCCATGGCATGGCGCAGGAGGATCGATGTCACGGCCACCACACTCCATGACACCAACACCTTGCTTGCAGCGCCCCCACCACCTCCAAGAAGCTCCCCACTGCGTAAAAATGCAGCGCAGAAAGATGCCCCACCAGGCGAAATTGCACATGGAGACAATATCTTTCTAATGTGGGAGAAGGTTATATTGTACGCTGTCTGTGTAACGTTAGCAACACCAACACCTCATAGTCTGTCATCGATTGGTGCCGTTTTTCTTTCATTTTTCTCATTGTAAGAGTGAAATGCTCTCTGCCTCTCTGCCTAACCTGATGGTCATACGGCTCGCTGAGCCATGTGCATCTGATAAAAGTCTGGTGCGCTTCAGAAATCGCAGTGAAAGCAGAACCAAACCAAGTGATAAATGCAACAATGTTAAGATTTCCAGTCCTCTGGTCAGGTGTGAAAATGACCTTATACTGAGAATGTGAACTGAGTGTACTCTTCCTCATCTTTAAGAGGCGATCACAAATCATCTATAATTGTATACTAGACCTAAATATTGCCACAAATTTGTTTCATTTTTCATTCACAGGTTCCCGATTTGATTCAATTCCATATTGAATGGATCCGACACAGTTACATTAATGCACTTTTTATTTACCATGACCAACAGGTTAGATGTGCACCTAAAAAAGTAACATGAAACAGCATGCAGCACTGTGTCAGAACACGTGCTCAGCTTCTTGTTCCACATTTTACCTATAGGTTTAGACCCTGTTGGCCTCAGTCCAGCCCTGCACACTTTTTCAATGCACATCAAAGTTTTTAAATTTGAAACACAGCCACACATCTGCCTAGAGACTTGCCGGTGTTGTGCTTTTTGTTTGCACAGTTAAGTTGTCACATAACCTCACATCACAGACACAGACATTTTTTTTTTTTTACTAATTCACTGTGCAAACAGAAGCTTTCAAACACTCTGAAGGTGGAATGTTTTCCTGGTTGACGCATGCAATACAAAAAATGGTTACATGACAACTATGAATTTCATTAACTTTTATTCTCTTGCATGACGCACACTTGAGTATTTGGATTTTAAAGCACTATAATGTTTATACAACTAATTTTTACTTTTGTCTTTAATTGACAGGATAGTGGAGAGGGACAGGAAGGTGGGGAGACTTGGGAATCACATGCAGTACAGATTGGTGCAGTCTGGAATCAATCCGGCGATCACTGCATTGGGTATTGCCAACATGGAATGTGCTCTTAACCCCTCGACCACTGAGCACTCATTTATTTCCAAATTTTGAGAATTGTTCAGATGACACTGGCAGCTCCATACCTTCCCTCACCTGACCTGTGTCAGGAGGGAGTGTCCATCCATCCATCCATCTTCTTCCGCTTTATCCGGGGCCGGGTCGCGGGGGCAGCAGCCTGAGCAGGGACACCCAGACCTCCCTCTCCCCAGACACTTCCTCCAGCTCCTCCGGGAGGATCCCGAGGCGTTCCCAGGCCAGCTGGGTGACATAGTCCCTCCAGCGTGTCCTGGGTCTTCCCCGGGGTCTCCTCCCGGTGGGGCATGCCCGGAACACCTCCCGAGGGAGGCGTCCAGGAGGCATCCAATACAGATGCCCGAGCCACCTCAACTGGCTCCTCTCGATGTGGAGGAGCAGCGGCTCTACTCCGAGCTCCTCCCGGGTGACAGAGCTCCTCACCCTATCTCTAAGGGAGCGCCCTGCCACCCTGCGGAGGAAACTCATTTC
>OMNW01012016.1:31349-46565 GCA_900303245.1 Selene dorsalis | reverse complement strand
ACCAGGCGTAAACCCAAATTACACCACCCTCCTGTCTTGTCCTCCTCTAACCGCAGGTCCTGTGTCTGGTGCTCCCAGCGAGGTGGTCCAGCCGTCAGACGGCCGTGCCAGTCTGCTGGAGTCTATCCGCAACGCCGGAGGCATCGGCAAAGCCAAGTTACGCAACGTGAAAGAGCGCAAGATGGAAAAGAAGAAACAGAAGGAGCAAGAGCAAGGTGTCAGATTGCTTGTTGAGTGGGGGAAGAGGGTCTGTGCATGTTTTATTAACTGCTACATGATGCAGCTTTCACAATGATGAAAAAGTCATGCAATCACAGCAGCATGTGACCATTCCCTAGTTAGCATTCACCCATTAGGTTGATAGTGTGTCACACTGCAAGTCAGGATGTGAGCATTTGGTGTACACACCTCATACAGTTGTCATCACAGCGCTTCAAGACTTTCATTTGATAAACACCAACCTCACAGTTGACTGGAAATTGACTTAATATTGGGCAGCGTAGCTTTACTTTCATTTCTGGTTGACTTCCCAGGTCGTGACCTCACATGGCCTCATTAAACAGAGCTGCTTCTTGTATTGACAGGGAAATACGTAAAATGGTTATTAAAAAAAACATTAATAAATTGCAGAAATATTTAGTAACTACCCGTTTTTGTCTTTTGCAGCAGTGGGAGCGACATCTAGTGGTGGAGACTTTATGTGTGATCTGTTCAACAAACTTGCCATGCGAAGGAAAGGTGTGCATCTCTCTTATGTTAAGTCACATGAAGAATACTAATTTTAGTGATGGCTTTGTATTCAGTAAGCAATGTGTGTCCTGTCCTCTCTTAAGGCATATCTGGCAAAGGTCCAGCAGGTGGGGAGTCAGGTGACACTCCAGCTGGTACCGGAGGCGCATTTGCCAGGATGTCAGATGTCATCCCGCCACTTCCTGCCCCACAGTCCACAACAGACGACGACGACTGGGAAGCATAACACAACGGACAATGAACATTCGAAGCACTGATGTAAAAATGGGCAGTAACTTTCTTCGTAGTGCTAGTGATAATAAGTGCATTGATTTGTCTAAGTAGCTGAACGAAATGTTACTGAAACTCAAATGATAAAACACTTTAATGATGCCACATTCATTGTAAAACATTCTCAAGACATTAAACAAGGAAATGTTAATTCCACAGAACCATTTCACTAACACATTTCCAGTAAATAAAAGTAATTTTTGCATTACATAATAGTCAAAACTGATTCATCAAATATTTAAACCTTCTTCAAGGTTTAGTCAGTCATACAGATGCATACACAAGTGCTGTACTCCAGTCAGTAATTTCAACATAGTGAACTGAAAAATTGAGGAGGTATCCTCTTCAGCTCCCTGCTCCGGGACCAGTCAGACTGATAAATGTCCATTTAGCATGGTCTGTAGGGTGCATTCATGTACTTGGTACCATAACAAAACAGAGCAAGATACAGACAACAGCTAAAACGTCAAGTGTAAAATTTAGTAAGAATGAAGCGCTAAAAATAGAAAAACAGCCTCTATGATCTACTCCTGAGCTCAAATGTTCAACAATGTAAACACAAAATATCTGCAGCAACATTGTCATATGGGATTCATCACAGAGGCCCTTGAATCATCTTTTTTTTTTAAAATTGTGGCTTCGGTTTCAATGGATTGCCCTGAGGATCCTCCTCACCCAGCTCTTGTCCTGGTCTTTAAGTTGTACAGTTGAGGAGCCACGCTACATCTGCTTCTGCTTTTTTTCCTGAAAGAACTAAAAACATGTATCGTATGTAAAATCATGTGGGCAGAGTATGGATAAGCCAAAAGTCCTAGTTATAATATGCTGACACAGTCGTTTGAATTTGGTCCTTACCTTCCGAACGGCAGCAAAAGCAGGGCCAAAAGTTGTGTATGTGCTGGTGCGATCCTTGATCCATGTGGGAAGTTTAGCGAGCGTGGCTGGTCTGGAGTAACGTTTGTCACATAGCACGATGGATGAATAGTCACCACGGTGACGGATAGCTCTTCCTTTGGGGAAGAACAAGTCATATATTCATGAAAACCAGTGTCTTACAAAAGTAATAAACAAGTATCTTTTACATTTTAAATTTCCATCCTACCTATCTACTGTGATGAAAATTGCAACCTTACCTATGGACTGATTGACGGCCTTCATGCAGAGATTTTCTATCAGTGCTTGGCCAGGGCTCTTTCCTCCACTGTGAGGCTAAAAGCAAACACTTGACAATGAGAACTACATCCCAGTCCTTCAGTGACCTTGTTGGACATAATGAAAACTGAGAGGACCAAGAGTTAAGATTCTCACCAGGTGTTTGTCCAGATAGGCCATCTTTTCCTGCAGCTCTGGGGATTTGATGTTGGGGTATGGCATTCCCACCATCACCACGCACCTGATGCAAATACATTTTATAAATATACTTTCTACACTGTTACAACTGCTACTTGTGCTAGGGCTCATCAATTATACACACCTTCCCAGATCATCAGAGAAATTGATGCCCTCGCTCATCTTTCCTCCGACCACGGAGAACAGTAACGCCCCCGTGAGTCCACCGCTATCCAGGGCACTCCTCTGATAGAATGTGAAGAGATGAATAACATCGGCTCAAGGCAATCACCTCCAGTAATCACATTATGAATGGAAAGTTATGAGACCTCAGTTTCTTACCTGGATACACCGGGTGAAGTCGCTCAGCACCTGCTCTACCTGGTTGGCCTTCTTTGGCTCCTGGAAGATCTGAGGAGGTGTTTGTGACAGGGCTTTGAGACTTGTGATAAAGTTTTATTTTCACTTTAAAGGTTTGTTTCTGTAACACTACGCTAAGTTTAAGACATGATGATGAAATGGTGGCTCAATCACCTTCTTCTTGTTGGCGAGACGAGTCAGAGCACCGCTGGCCTCCCAGTGAGAGATGATCCGCCTCGAGTACTCGTACGAGGGGAAGAAACACACGACCCCTCCCGGCACCACGTTACAAATGTTGGAGAGGATACGCCCCGTCTCGTCCATCTGTCGAGAAGCAGGTACCGGTTTGTGATTGTGAAGTCATGGACATGAGAACACAGAGTTAGTCGAATAGTACGTGTTCATGAGTATCAGGTACCATGCGTGGAGAGCCTCTGTTTTGGAAAGTAAAATCCAGTTCCTGGCCGGATGGACCGCTGCACAAGACGAGAGGAAGGATGTTTCCAGGAGGAATCACATGACCTACAGACAAAAAAGGCAGTTAAGTCAATTTATTGATCATGCAACCACCCAAGTACTTCTCACTGCCTGCAATGGTTCTTTTATGATGAATATTGTAAAATACTCTCTTTATGTTGTATAATGACTTGATGAAAGCAGTTGGATGCAAGATAAAATATCTCTATAAACGGACAATCAAGTGTAAAGTGTTAAAAATAACAAACATATAAATAACCAAGATGGTTACTATAATTTTACATGATCAAATAAAAGCATTCAGCACTACACTACTCCATAAACAATACAGTCCCATAGCACATGCTATCACCTAAACACACAATATAATTGCTGAACAGCATATGCAAATTAACCCAGATTTCCTTATCTGAAAATATTCATGCTAAAAAAAATGGCTATTACTGGATGTTTTGTAAAGCATGCCATCATTTATCAAACACTCCCACACACAGAAATGCTGATAAACACATTGGTGCGGGTGAGTGAATTTATAAAAGCATGAAAAGAGGGACTCTGTGGTGTAATGAAATGGGTCACTCACCACAGGAAAACTCAGCGATGCGCTCCTCTCCCACTCCGGCTGAAAACAGCAGCTCTTGTTTGAAGTCTGACACCTATGTATAACATTTTGGAGAATTGTAAAAACGTGAACAGCAGCAACACTCTTGGTGTATTTTAGTGGCTTTAAAGTAACTCACAGGCTGCATGGTTCCTCCTGCAATGATGACAGCTCTGCATTCCTTTAGCACCTGGGCAAAGTGGACGGCCGGATTCAACAACAGAAACTTGACGCTACCGTCTGACAAAGTACCTGGAATTAAAAAAAAAAAGAATTTGGACTTCACAAAATTCATTCAATTCAAGTCTTTTACTTTTTTATGTATGGGAAAAATGGTACCTTGTGTGTGCACCACCACTCTGCCATCGGTGTTGCTGTTGGTGAGAGCCATGAAGAAGCCCTCCACCTGCATCATGGGAGATGCAGACAGCACTCTGTCTCTCTCTAGAGACCCCTGCTGGTCTGATGAAGAAACTGCACACAGGGGAGCAGAAAAAACCGATTTAGTGCAATGAGCAGTAAAAACCAATTACCACTATACCCAAAAAGATGCCAGATTGGTCACTGCCAGTTTGCTAAACTCCAGCGTGAAACATGGCCGAATGCGAAAGGAAAAAATGAACTGGAAAATATACAACATCTGTGCACGCAAGTGAAGTCAACGGTCATTGCAGCTGGAGGAGATATGTTTCAGCACATCTAACAATGCAGCTCTGTCCTGAAATCAAGCGTAGTAAGTTCCTCCCTTTATTGATTCCACACTGGGTCTGTGTTTAAAATGTACTTTTTAAATATAAGGGTGGTGGGAACATATGGGTGCTGACCTGGTGCGGCACTCTGGTTGGTCTGCAGTGTTTGAAGGTAGCGGTTTAAGCCCTCTGTGCGTCGGTTCTCTTTGTTGGAGGTGCTCTGAGGGTGCACGCTCACACCTGAACCTGCGTACTTCTCCACAAAGCCAACCAGCTGCAGAGAGAGGACACGTTTCATTTTACAGCAGCTCAACCTCAGACCTGCACAGAATCTATACCTGACATAAATCAATGAATACATACTGATTATATATATAACACTTACTTTTCTGCTGATCATGCTCTTCTCAAAGTATTTCTGCAACTGAAGTGAGAATGACATTGAAAGGCTCAGAGAGTTTGTAGAGTTTACTTTGATTTTTTAACAACATTGTGACAGTGTCATCTACCTTAAACAAGTTGATATTGTCGATCTGAGCCTTGAAGAGGAAGTTATTAATTGTCAGCATCTCTGTTCCTGGAAGAAAAACAAACAGGACTCGAATGAATAAAACATGAATTTGTGTGTATTCAGATATTTTCATGTCTATACTTCTCACTGACCTGTTTGTGTAGTCTGGCTCTGTGGATTCTGTCCAACCTTACCTGCAGGGATAACATTTCAAACAAGATCAGAAATGCCATTCACTGTCCAGCAACATCCCTTCTTACCTATGCTACGGATTGACAGCGATCAATAATCAACTCACCTCCCAGCGCTCGCACAAGCCCTTCAATCACAAACAGGATCTGTTTGATGTACATCAGGTTCTTTGCCTTCAACCTGCTCCTATTGTTGCAGACACAATAACATCAAGCATCAAGATAGAATAGAATAGAACAGACTTTATGGTCACTCTGCACAAAATCGTTCGGCAAAACTGGATAACGAAATTGGTGAGGCATTCCCCCACAGTGCATTTAAAACTACTTAAAAACTATGACTACTATAACTAGTAATAATAAATAATATAAAAAATGAGAAAATAAATAATCAAGAATAAGGACACACACACATATGTCACTGTTAATGAATAGGAATCATGAATGAATAATGAAAATAAACACTCCATTATTGCACTAAAAAACTGAAAGTTAATAGTGATAATGTCCAAGAATTCAAGTATCCACGGGGGTCGCTCTTATGATTTTAAGAGTCTGATCGCAACATAATAGTGAATAGGCCGTGACCTGTGCGAGTGTGTGTGTGTTTATAGTATACTCACTTATAGCGGTCAGCATACTGGGTGAGCTGGGAGTGAGCACGGCAAAGCTGCAGGAGCAGATTTTCAGCACATTGCAGTTAAAATGTGTGTATTTTAGGCCCAAACTTTGTATCCGTTATAAGTTTACGAATGCGTTTACCTGTGCTCCACTTAGCTCTGCGCTGTGTATACAGGAGAGTGTGTCACTAAGGTTGTGAGCTTCGTCTATGATCACAATCTGTAAAAACAAAAAATATTTCCAAAACACTTCCGCTGCCAATAATATGACAGATGAATAGCCACTACAGATTGTTAAAACTGACGAATGTATGGCAGGATTATAGAGTCGGTTATACAATCAGATGATTATAGAAAAATGAAATCTATACCTGTCCCTTCAGCTGGATTCCTGCTGCCTTTCTTGTAGCTTCATGAAGCACCATCTGATAGGGTAACACCACCAACTACACAGACATAAAACAGACCATACTGCAACTCATATCTGTTTGAAATGAATAGTGAAAAAAAAAATCTAAACATTGATTTAGCCTTTATTTTATTATTAGGGACAGGTGAACAAAGAGCAGTGGTTTACCTGTGCAGGGGGAATAGCGAGGCGTGTGCCATAGTAAGGACATGAATGCGTTTCCTTGCCCAGCTTCAGCAGCTGCTCTATGTCATGCACGGCTCCCAGAACTTCATCTCTCATCTGCTGCAGTGCTGAAGCTTTATTGTAGGGACACACACTCTTTGCCGGGCCACGCTTACGTTTCGCACCCTCTTCATGATGTGGCTTCTCTGAAAAAATTAAGAATAAGAATAAGTAGAGATGATGATCACGTACGTATAAATCTCTTTTGAGTCCAACTTTGAAGTTGCCTGGAAGATCAGTAGTTATGGAGCTGGTGTGTAGAGAGGCTCTCAGTCACCATGTTTGTTTTTCTGCATCTCCAGACAGCGGTCGTTGATGCGCTGGATGCTGCCCAGGTGACGCACCTCCTCATTGATACACAGATTCTGGAAAGTACAGTTCCATGTTTACTGGGCAAGTAGTGTCAGATAATACTCCCTTGAATGCTACAGTACAATACAGTGCTAGGTGTGCTTCTTTGAGTGCAATGGATAGAAATGTGGTAAATTACTTTAAAAACAGCCTACTTGTGTTCACAGTTTTACTTCTGGTGTATTTGTATTTGTGTGTGTACATACCTGCCGTGAACCCAGTGTGACCAGACTGATGTCTTTACTGAAGGGGCTCTTTTGAACTTCATGAACAAACTGGGCCAGCTGGGAGTGAGTGCGACTGCAGTAGTAAATCTGCGAACACGCAAAATGAATCACAGGAAACTTCTGACTTTGAGGGGAAATTAGATTCATTGTATTTTATATCAAAAGAATGTATTTTCTTACAGCGACAGTGTGAAAATTCTGTCACACACACACACACCTTAGTGACGTGTTCTTCACTGAGCTCATCGTCTTCATCATCTTCGGGCCCACAGAATCTGTGGAGGTGAGCAAATACTGTTGTTATTTGTTCATTTTATATTCTAACTGTGTTGTGGTATTTAACACAGACTAAAGGCCAACTTTACCTGCTTCTGCTTTTTGACTCATCATCACTCTCATACTCTGCAATAATAAGCTCCTCATCCTCTTGATCTCCTTGCATCTCCGTTTGTTCTTCTTTGCTGAGCTGGAGCAATTTAAACGCTTCATCATCTTCATGGCTCTACAGAGTAAGACACACACATGAATTCATATACTTAGTTGTAGAAATTCAACTCACAGTTATTATGATTCTGGGCTAAATCCAAAGTGCGACCTACCTTTCTTTTCATTGCATACTTTAGATGAACATTATTTCGGATCATTTCTAACCGCTCTTCCCTCTTCCTTCTTTTCAATTCATCTTCCTAAGACACAAATGCAATAATATTCACAAGATAAAATAGATTAAAGAAAAAAAAGATCAAATAAAACTCCCAAATTCCCACACTGGCATCATTACCTTCAGCTTTGTCACCAAATCACGTTCAGTCTTTTTTTGAACAAAATCAGTGATCCAGTCAGGCTCCATTGAGGAGCTGGTGGTGGAGGCCTGTGTAGCAGACGTGGAAAGAGCTGCTTCTCCTTCCTGAAGCAGAGCCGCTGCCTCCTGCCTCTTCTTCTCCTCATAGTCTGTGAGCCAGCTCAGAGCTCCACATATCAGACTCAGAGACTTGCCCTGGGATTGAAGACATACATGTACACAAAATAAGAAAGTAATTTGAAATTTATTTATTAAAGGATAAGCCCTTGAAATGAATCATCTCGTCTTCCTGGGGGGTCCTGAACACACATACATGCATTCGATACAATACAATCCATTAGACACACAACACAGAGCATACACATTCAAAACTCACTGTAATTTTCTGAAATCTCACAACTTTCACGCTGATGTGATCTGATGATGTAAATACACACCGTTCCTGTTGGACTTTCAAAGATGCCAACTTTGCCCTGGTCCAGTGTTTTGTACAGTGCCTGCATGAACTGCTCCTGGATGTTATAGGGCTGGTAGGGAAATGGAAATTGGTCTCTGCCATTCTCCATTTTTTGTGAACCTCCTGAAAGATAAAGCAATGGCCATATCAAACCTTTCACTTCAAATGGTTTCATCACAACTCCTCCAACAGAGCTCCACGGTGTGTTTAGACTGACAAGCCATGTCTCCTGGTTGTGTTATGTCTACGGGATTTCTCATTCACTTTGTCTCATTGTACTACGATAACTCAAATCTACCGCTTCGCGATAAACTAGGTTGCCTCCCAGGTTGTGTAGACGTTATGTCAAGCTGCTAACATTTGATCCAAAAGGTTGTGAGGCTCATTTGAAACGGGAACCTCAACGCTAAAACAATCTCTAATTCATGGCTAACTAGCTAATACACAAATAATAAGTCGCATTACTGCCTTAATTCTTTTAGCTGTTGTTGTTAATAATCTCAGCAGAAGTCACTGACATGTACTCACCCACAAATACCCCCCAAAATTAGACTTTACTTTGTGTTATTATGGTTTTCAACTCCCGGGGTCGGCCATTCAACAACCGCGCCAACAGACAGTGGTGGATAAGGAATCTGACCAATAGGCGGAGAGACACGGTAAGGTGCGTTTGTTTTACTGTCGCTTAGAGCTCGCGTGGACGGGGTTAGGGATGATTAACTACAATTTGGTCCGATAGCATTCGGGTCATTTTGTTATAACACCCTTTCTAAACCATTTACAATAGAAACTATCTTTCGATAGTTCATTGTATCTGTGAATGTTCAGTGTGTTCTGCTCACGTTACAAGCACCGCTCTTCCGGGCGGGCAGGAACACCTACGCGGGTTCACATGCCCTGGTTCCTCCTTAACTGTCTGGAAAGTTCTCTTCCCTTCTCGAGGCGCTTGTCAGATCCCGGAGTGCGAGGCAACGTGGACTGGCGCAAGCTTCACCTAAATCTCGTACTCTGCTCGACACGGAGTGTGATTTGTGCACAACATCCCAATAAAGCCGCTGTGTATCTAGCCGAGACCAGCAAACGTGCATCTTATTTACAACGGCGTTCAGAAAGTGGCTAAGTAAAGCTAGCTGAGAGCTTTAACGAGCAGTATAGAGGCAGCTCGCGTTGACGTGAGTCAGATCGTCGCCTGCTGCACTCGGCGTGGTTAGAGGAGCGTTTAGCTTTAGCCTCCGCGGCTGTTGGCTCAGCGTCTGCTAGCATTGGATTGTGGTGCAGATCAGCGTTGTTAGGAGTAAAACTGCCTCATGACTATGACTGCAGAGGAGCAGACGAGTGAAGGACAACACACCATCCCGATGGAGGGAGAGGACATCACACCAAAGAAGGACGGGGGGGTTTTGAAGGCAAATATCACTGTTTTTTGTTGCTGCATGTTAATCCAGCTAGCCGAGTGGTTAGCTCGCTGTTATTTACTCATTCAGCTAGGCTAATGCTAGCTGTAGTTAGCAATACTGTCTTGCTCACTTGCAGTTAAAGTAGCTAATTCAGGCTAACTTCAGTGTTGACAACAGCGTAACGCTTTCTGTCGTGTTTCCCATTAATGGTTTCATCGCTAACTTCCCACCGTGGCACCAGTAACACGTAAGAAGAGGCGCTGTAATCCTTAAACATTTCTCTGAGGCTGTAGTGCGCCGGAGAAAGAACAAATGCAAAAGCTTTTAATGCTGACGGTGGCATTTAATATTAAAGCGCACACGCGCATACACATACCCACACGCACACGCACACTGCACACACATTACTGCGTCTATATATAGTTGTGGGCACTCTCTTTAACATCATGCATTAGCTCGCTTTAGCCATCACAGATTTTCCCACACAGCCACAGAAAGGCGTTTACACTCATACACATTTTCAGCCTCACCTCTTAGATGGACAGCACCAGATTATAGGATACAAACATGTGACAGCGGTGCTGCGTGTATGTTGCAGGCATTACTTAAAAATGAATTGCATAGAGTTAAAAAATAATTTTATGTTCATTTTTCCAGTTGGTGAAAAGGGAAGGCACAGGGACGGAGGCGCCTATGACTGGTGACAAAGTGTTTGTACATTATGTTGGCACACTGCTGGATGGCACACTGTTTGACTCGAGCAGAGACAGAGGGGAGAAATTTTCCTTCGAGTTGGGCAAAGGTTGGTTTCATATCTAAGAGAGACATGAACATTTACCTGCCATCGTGGCACAGACAGCGTTTGTAATCAGTCTTCTTTGTGTTTAGGTCAAGTGATAAAGGCTTGGGACATCGGGGTAGCCACAATGAAACTGGGGGAGCTGTGTCAGCTCATCTGTAAGCCGGAGTACGCTTATGGATCTGCAGGCAGCCCACCAAAGATACCCCCCAGTGCCACTCTCATTTTTGAGGTAACCCTCATCGGTTTCAGGTTGTTTCTTCAACTTAGTCGTTCCATCAGTGTGTAATGATTGACATATTAATTTACATTTCTGTATAATTATAGGTGGAGCTGTTTGATTTTCGAGGCGAGGACATAACTGAGGATGAGGATGGAGGAATCGTCCGTCGCATCATTACTAAAGGCCAGGGATACTCTAAGCCCAATGAAGGAGCTGCTGTTGAAGGTAACATCCCAACACAGAAGTCCTTGCCTTAGCTTACAGTAATGAAAATTTCCCACATATAAGGGTATACAATTTTTCATGAGGTCACTGATTAGTATATTTGATTTATTGCCAGTTCTGGAAAGCAGAGTCAAAGTTTATTTATAGTTGAACGGTTTTAGGCTTGTGCACTTCCCAGGGATTGACACTTCACTGAGCCTCTATGTGAGAATGTTACAATATTATATTTAGTTAGTTCCTACACATTGTTTCTTAAGTTTCAACCACTACCACATCTCATTGAATAACTGACTGTTATTGGGCCTGAGCGTCACATGAATGAAAATAGAAATATGTGCAAAAATGCAAGTGCACATTTTTTACTTGAACTGGATTTTGATGCTCAAAATCTATGTTTTCACTGTGGAACAATTACCCCCTGTAGTATTTAAATGTGTTAGTGTCTTTCATTTCATCTTTCATGGTTGGAAGAAGCTTGAATCTGCTGAGTTCACATTGGTAACAATAGATCATGTTTACACTGACAAGTTCAGTACAAGTGAACAAAGTCCAGATTCAGGGCACTTGTTTTTAGATCGGTTCTGATGGTTTTATTTTAGTTTTGGTCAGCCATCTGTGGGTAAGAGCACATTGCAGATGTAACACCTTGTATCATGTACTTTGCAACATTGTGTTACTTTTTCCCTCTTGTCCCAACAAACTGTGATGTGGTCGAATCTACTTTCACTGCACATGTCAAACTGGGCATCTGCGTTCATGTTTTATTTTTCTTCATCTATCTGTGTGATACATGCAGCAACATCCCAACACCAACACGAGTTATTTTGCTGTTATGGGCAAAACATTGATTTACCTGCAAACAAACTTGTCAAGAGTTGTGCGTGAGGATTGAGTCAAGAATGAAGTCATATGTTGCCAGATATTAGTGCTTAAACATAAACTTGCAGGTGAGGGTTTTAGAAGTAGCTAAAAGTTACCTGACTCAAGTAGCTAAAAGTTACCTGACTCAACTTTAAGCTTCTTTTAATTCCAACCATGAAAGATAATGAAGTCAGTGTTTTTTTTTTTTTTAAATCAAGCCAGCCAGCCTGCAGCAGCTGTTCACAAACATTCACACACACCTTTCAGTTCTACTTTGGGCAAAGAGGTTGATACACAACATGTGCACATGCATGTCATAAAAATATTATTGAGCTGTATAAAATTTCCTCAACATCAAAACAAATGGTGGTTTGCATTACGTTATAACCAGACACACCTGCTCATCTGGTAAAGTGGGTTTTCTCTGTGAAGCAGTTTTTTTTCAGGCACATATTAACTGACATAAACATGTAAATGACTAGTTTTTGTACTTTCTTTTTTTTTTAAGTTGACGGCACAAATGTCAGATGATGGGATTACCCTAGCACAATATTACTAACAACATATAAAGTTGTAATAAAGCTTCCGTCATTAAGCTACAAGTATCAGTTGAGGAAAAAATAATATATTACAGTTTAAAGCTGTAGTTGTAATTGCTGCTTTCCCACATTGTTTTTCAACCTTTCAGTCACTGTGGAGGCCTCCTGTGAGGGACGTGTGTTTGATGAGAGAGAATTGAAATTTGAGATTGGTGATGGAGAGGGTCTTGGCCTGCCAACTGGAGTGGAGAAAGCTATCATGGCTATGGAGCAGGGAGAGGAGGCACTCTTCCATATTAAACCCAAGTATGATCACATGTGCCAAGGCAAACATTTGCTTCATAGTAATTATGTATTGTCTTGAAATAGTCAAATTAGTTTTAATATCATTCATTTTGACAACATTTTAATGTGTACAGCTTATCAGCACCTCAGGCTGATCCTTTTTTGTTGTAAACACCCATTGGGAGTGAAAGGTGTTAATTTTGTCAATTTTATAAATAATAATCCAACACGATGTAAGCTGTGACATGGATAAAAACATATTTCTCTTGTTGCAATGTAGTGTTCAGCATAACTATAAAGTTAATCTGCGACAGGTAATGCAACATTTATACCACAGTAGCGCTAACTAATAATAACTGTCTTTGACTTGTAGATATGGCTTTGGGAATACAGGAAATGTGAAGTATAACATTCCTGGTGGAGCCACACTGCAATACAAGATCAAGCTCATAGCTTTTGAGAAGGTACAGTAAACACACCTTGGTGCCATGCCGCAAACACACCTTAGCCACTACAGTTGGGCAATTAAATGTCAGTTGTATTCAGCATCAGTTTCCCCCCCTTACAAGTGCTGAATGTCTGTTTTCTTTAGGCCAAGGAGTCATGGGAGATGAACACAGTAGAGAAGCTGGAACAGAGCAGTATCGTCAAAGAGAAGGGAACACAATATTTTAAGGTAAGATGTGCAGTGGAGTACTGCATTTGCCAAGCATGTGATTAAAAGACTACTAACAGATTTATTCCTTTTCATGTCTTTCAGGAGGGAAAATATAAGCAGGCATCCGTTCAGTACAAAAAGATTTTGTCATGGCTGGAACATGAATCCGGTTTGTCAGAGGAGGATGAGAAGAAAGCGAAAGCTTTGCGGCTGGCTGCACATTTGAACTTGGCCATGTGCTTCCTTAAACTACAGGAGCCAAACCAAACCCTAGAAAATTGTGATAAGGTATCAGATATCTATGGTTCATGTCACTCGGCAACAGTGTGTCAGCCATTCATTCAGTATTTGAAGGCTTGTTTGCATTGAGAGAAGTGTTTTCATTTTTATTTACTCTAATGATTTGTACAAATGTCAGTTGTACGGCACACTGTTCTACTGTCTTTGCTGATTATTTACATGGTTTAGTGCTGAGAACATTTTTTATAATACTCATTTCATAATTATAGGCCCTGGAGTTAGATGCAACAAGTGAGAAGGCTTTGTTCCGAAGGGGAGAAGCGCTGTTTTGTATGAAGGAGTTTGACAGGGCGAGAGATGACTTCCAGCACGTCGTTCAGCTGTATCCTGCCAACAAGGCCGCCAAAAGTCAGGTATGGAGTCACCTGTCTTTAAGGACAATTCAATATGTTTAAACCTGGGTCTTATTTTCATCACGTTGGTCATATTCATTACAAACCAAAAAGGATTCATGGATATGGATGTTCTGTGATGACACTCAGAATTGTAGAGCTGTTGTAATATTGTGCTTAGACAAGCCACAATCAATCAAACTCAATTGGCTCATTTTATTGGACCAAAATTAAATAATTTGTAAAAGTTCTACACGTACAGTTGCATTCGAGCCAAACCACGGCAAGTGAGCCGTTACTAATGTGAAAATACACACTACAAGGTGTGTCTGTTTGGCATGAGGCCATCTCATTATAATGGGAGGAGGACTTTGGTGAGAGGATCTCTCATTGGGAAATCGTCTGTGGCATTGAGCCACAGAGCCTCCAGATATGTCAGAAATTGTTTGATTCAGTTTAAAATATTTCCCATACTCTACAAGATGATGATATAACGGTGGCAGTGATGATAACATCTGGCAGGAGTTCATCTAGCAAATAATCTGTTCAGTCACTTAGTGGTAATTAAGAAGTTGGATGGCTGAGAAATGTTTGTATTTTCTCAAAGCATGTGTTGAAAATGATGATTAATTATCCTTGAACTGATATCAGAGTGGCCATTGAATAAAGACATGGTCAAAATTGATAAAAGTCCAAATAATTGTATCTTTTGGGAGTCCTCTGACCTCTTCATTATAATATTCCATCAGGTGGTTCTTTGTCAGAAACATATCAAGGAGCAGCACGAGAAGGACAAGCGCATCTACGCCAACATGTTCCAGAAGTTTGCAGAGAGGGATTCTAAGGTGACGGATTGACTTTCCAACAACAGCCACAAGAGGGCAGGATAAGCATGTTTAAGTTGATGATTGTCCAAGAGACTGACTTCGTTCTTTCCTCTCCTCACAAACAGAAAGAAGCAGAGAAGGCAAAGGGCGATCGCAAGGAGAACGGCAGTGACGAGATGGAGGTCGAGAACGGAGAAAAGGAAGTCGCGAGCGAAGCAAAGGCATAGATGAAGATGTGACAGCATTATGTTTTATCTGTACTTCAGACTTTTGTAACTTCAGCTGTTTGTGTTAAAGGTGTGTGTGTGTTCGTGAAATGTGTGTATGAGAATGAGCGTGTCAAATGAGAGCACTGACAGGGCACGTCTTTGCTGGCTTTCTTTGTGTCTGGGCTCTTTGCTGTGGCAGCTAGCCGAGCGGGTGGGGGCTTCCCCAGCTGATGGCACTGAGGGACGTGGTTTTAATAAATGAATTGAGTGCCACAACCCACCCCACCCCACC
>OMNW01012016.1:21144-31329 GCA_900303245.1 Selene dorsalis | reverse complement strand
ACCCCTGAACCTTTTCAACCCACTGCTTTGAACTGTGTATGTGTTTTCACAGAGAGTTTAGGGGGGAAAAAAAAAGTACAGCCCAAGTGTTACGTGCAGAAATCAAACCCTCACCCGTCAAGGGCTAGACTATTCACCTTGTAACACCTTCCGTCCTTTACCCTTCCTCACTTTTTTGCTATCCATCCAACCCTCCTCATGGGCCTACTGATCAATTCCTGGAGTTGTGATGGTTGTGTGCAAAAGTTTGATGTGTCTGAATGTTAGAGTGCCTGTGTCCCAAAGTACGTATGTAGCAGCACTGTGGATAGATGGAATAATAAGATGTTTATCTGGAATAGCTGTTGGAGTCTGGGCTCCTCACACAGTCTAAAGGTGGAGTCCCAAGGGTACAGGACTGTTCTCTTTTGCTTTGACTTTTTGACTTTGTACTATTTTCCCAGTGTTGTGATTGTTATTTCTGTATTGTTCTGAAAATCATAAATACAATGAATTACTTAACTGGAATATGTGCATTCTAAAGCGGCGACGATAGAAAGGACCTTAAATAGCTTCTCCTGGACACTCAAGTATAAGCAGTTAAGTCTTAGTCTTATTTTACTGTAAAAACAAGTACATGTATGAACGTGTGCATATACGGCTTATCAGATTCAGACTGTTAAGACTGTAAAATAGAGGAGGATGTGAGCCCTGCTCACTTGAGTGAGCACCACCTATAGAGCAGCAGAAACTGAATTAAGGGGATAATTTAAAACAGGGCTGCAGGTTGTGTGTTGACTGTATCTGTGTTTGTTGGAAGGGTCACTGTTTGTTCTGCCCCGACAGCATATAATAAACAATAGCTACAACATCTGTGTGTGTAAGTCTCATTTCTTTGTCACACAGTAGCTACCTCTTTTTTTTTCCATTGATCTACTTTTGACTCAACAATTCTGATGTTGACCAAAGACGTAAATTTCTTTTCAACGTTTGATACCTTTGACCTCTGTAGATATTATAGAGAATTTCAGTTTATTTATGGATCTCATTTATGGATTTCTTTGCCCCCAAATATATTTTCTACATTTCTACAATCTGTTGCCTTCTCAGTTTGGGGTATTAGCTAAGATGCAGATGTGATGTGGTGCTATGGTTTTAGCATGTGCTGAGACATTAACACACCCACAGAGCCACACAAGAGCCATTTAGCAGTGTCAGAACACGTCACACACAGCCAATAGCAGAAAAATGCCCATATAATGAGGCAGTTACCCTCATAAACTAGGTGATGCTTTCTGCCTGATTTTAAATTGAGAATTTACAAAAAAACCTGCAGTTAAACAGTGCAGCTCTCCAAGCCAGTGGTTTCAGATCTCAAATAAGGAGGGTCTCTGATAAGAAGCTTTGAGCCAACAACACAGCTGTGGTGCACATGGCAGGTTTTGCAGTGGTGGTGAAAGTGCTCTGCTCAGTCCGACTGTACTCTGGCATTCAAACACAAGTATACTCTGTCTGCTCAGATGCTGACCAGCGCTCGTAAATTCCTCAGAGGCTGCTGACTCCCATCATTCAACCACCATCTTGCTGGCAGACTCTGATGTCAAGTTCAAGGAGAGAGTGACAATGTAAATTGTTTATTATTGGGGTGTGTGTGTGGGGGTCATTCCAGTCAAGAGGAAAGGCTAAGTATATCCTGGCTTGGGGAGAAAATATCTGTCTTTGTCACTGGGCAGACCTTAGCAGCGACACTCTATATGAAAAACAGCTACCCTTTTTCATAACTGTGTCCAAGGCCAATGTCGAAGTCAGTTACAATTACAAATGAGATTCAATATTAAACCCTGGTTCAAGTTCTTCCATCCAAACTGTTGATAACAACTGTCTGTGGTGGTCCCATGTGCTGCATTTGGTTATCATGTCTTACATATTTTATTGTGTGAATATCTGCCAGCAACACAAAAGGCTGGACAATCAAATGTATTGTATTTTATACATAACAGTAATATCATGTAATCAAGTCACATGGCTATTTTTTACAAACTGACCACTTGGAAATGTTGTAAAACTAAAAAGATGGGACAGTAAGGCATTTCTTCTTTCTTTATTATTTGTTAATTTTTAATTTTTTTTTTTTTATGTCATCTGAGGTTTTTCTATTGGACACCACCAGCAGCATCAAACATCTTCTTCCTGCCCTCCATACCAGACATGGCCTCCACGTTCTTACGCCAGTCACCCACCTCCATGTTGAGCTCCTAAAGTGACATTCAGACAATGAGGTTTTTGCACTTCTGCCACATACTTGCTGTATATGGAGGTTTTTGTAGTCATACCTTCTCTTGTTTGATGTCCTCTTTCTTAACAGATTTGAGGTTTGCCCTCAGGTCCATGTTGCCCTTATTCCTGGATCCAAACAGAGCTTTCAGCATCTCATCTGCTGACACTCTCACTTTCCTCAGAGATGGTTTCTTGAACTTTCCTCCGAGGTCATGCACCTTCAGCTTCAAGTCGTTGATCTAGAGACAGTGAGAAGCTTTGCTGATGAGTTTTTGTTCATAATAATAAAAGAAAACCCCTTTCAGTGTATTTCACTCAAATCCGGTCTGTGTTCACATCATACATCTTTGTAGTTCTTGCTGACTTTGGCCTCACAGTCATACCGCTCCTCGTCCACCTCATCAATCTTTGCGTGAATCTGCTTGCAGAGTTTCTACAAAACAGCAAACAGGAATCACAGCATGTTTCCGTACTTGAACGTTTATGGTGATTTCGGGGGTTACAGCCTGCTATGACAATTTGTGTGTATGCCTCACCTGCAGATCGTCCATGTTCAAACCACTAAACTGCAGTGGTGGAAGCTTCTCGCCCAAGTAACGAACCTTCTCTTCTTCTCTTGCAGCTTTTTCAGCCTCTAGCTCCTCCATTGCACGTGTCAACAAGAGGATCTGGTCAAGCCAAAGGTTACATGGAGAGAAGTATTATATGAGATTTTGGGGCAAAATCAGCACCTAAAAATGTTCATGTTGGCTGTTTCATGAATGTAATCTTTCATAGTGACAGTTTTATGAATATTTACGTCCTTACCTTCAGTGATAGCTTGCGAGAAGCTGAAATCTTACATTTGGGCTGCAGATAACACAAAAGATGAAATAATACACTTGGCCTTTTAGTAATAAATAATGAAATTCAAAGAAGCCCCCTGTCGGCTGGAAGTACAGTTTGTAACAGCCACAGTTCAAACACAGCAGTGCAAACATGCAAACACATAGCTAGCGACTTGGCAGGTTAGCACATTGGCCACACTGTACTATTCCTAAAAGTTCAAAGACTTATCTCTACCTTTGTCTCTGCCTTGGGGGCCATGGGTGCTGGTGTGTACTGAAAGGAAGGACAAGAAATAGGATTAAATTCTAACTAATTGTCCAGGTTAGATATAGGATGATAAGACAGACATATGCTGTAACTTACATGACTGTGATGGCCATGTGTAGTTTGTGGAACCAGACAAGTCAGACATACACAAACAAACCAACACAGATATTAGATGATAGGCCGATAAACACGCTAGAAAAATCAACTCTTAAATTATGCAACAGAACTTACGAATCAGACATTGTTGAACCTTGGAGAAACAAACAATTAGATTAGAAAGAACAATTGTTAGATTTTAAAAAGAGTAGTCCAGTGATTGAAAGCAAATCACTTCCACAATCAGTGCTCAGAAAAAAGGACACAGTGAAATGTCTCTTGCTTTTTCCAGCCATCCAGAAACAGGCATCGTGACACCACCCACCTGTCAGTAAGAAATGTATGGCCTGTCAGTGGGATTAATGGAAAGTTCCACTTCAACTCTTTCCTGATTGAAATGATTATCACATGCTTCCTGAAGCTTAAATAAACACATTAAAAATAAAGACACTGAACTCCTAGCACAATACTCCATGACTGCAAGTGACAACTAACTTGTAGTTGTGTTTGCATACCACAGGGTAGACATATCAGAGTGCTTATAACCCTATACTTTTTCAATATACAGACACTTTTGTCTGTATAGTATTTCTGCTGGGTAAGACCAGCAATACATACATGGCTGTTCTTTCTCTTTGTGTTACTTCACCACTGATGTCACGTTGCTGTAGTCAATCATCTTTCTGGTGCTATGTGCTATCCACACAATGTGCTGCGCCCACAATTAGATACATAGTTGGATTAACCTGTTAGAGGCACAGGATGAGAGGCACACGATAGAAAAAAGCTCTAATCAGCTCCAATGGTGCAATACTACCTGGAAACAGATTTTTTTTTTTTTTTTTTGGATTTGCATTTTAATTGAGCTTATGAAATACATGGAAATACAATATAGGCCTAAAACTGTCATGAATGAAAAAAAGGCAGCCACAAGCACGGACTTAAATGTAGGGCACCTTTATGCTGTACTTAGGATAGGGTCTAGAGACATACTAGCTACTCAGTGAAGCTGTACTTTTTACTGCGCACTTAATCCACAATAAGCAGCCATAATGTTTACCATGTTACTTACCATAGTTTAGCATGCTAGCATGCTAATTTCTGAATGCTAATGTAATTTGTGTTAAACACAGCACAGATGGGATAGCCAAAATTACGATAGTTTGAATCTATGTAGTGCATTACTGTCTGTGCCAACTTTATTGGTATCTGTTAAGACATGTGACAAGATCATCACACTCAGTCAGACATGGAAGAAATGCAATCCATCAAACAGCTACCCAGACGTCAACCAAGTGCCACCACATGATCAAAGACAAAAATGTTAACCATGTGGAAGTACATCCAGGAAAAGTCAGGACCTCAGCAAAGTCAGCAGGATTCATGTTCTGGGCAGAATGAAAGTATGTCTACCAAAAATGTTTGAGCAGCTCCTCAGCTGATGTGGTTTTTTTTCTACTATTGCAGCACATGATGGTGGAGACCCTTCTAGGGTACATTTTTGTGACAATACTTTTACTAGTTTTTACCACCCACAAATAAAGATCTTGAGATCTTGAAGTCTTGAGAAACAGATTGTTTCTTAAAAGGCTGATTGTTTCCGTAACTGGATGAATTGCAATGCAGGGTATAGTTGTAAAGTACGAATTTCCGAGGTGCCCTGAAAGCAGCGCGCACTAACCCGTGAAACTCATTCGCCGTGGTCTGAGTGCTTATCAAGCTAGCCGTTGGCGTTACGCGCTAACCAGCTACATGTGTAATGAAACAGTATGTCGGTCTTAATGTCACCCGTACGTCTGTAACAGTATATATTTGTTCCTAGTGTCAGTTGGTGAACATTTCTAACTGAAAGGACGCTTTCCTGGCCGGTGCAGTGGGAACTAACGACTCGTGTTATGGGAGAGACACGGAGGTCAGACGAGCGGTGGGCAGTCAACAATAATGTTCGAGTAAAACAAACCTGCTGCCGCTTTGACAGCTGCTTGTTGATACTGTAGCACCGGTAAGGACGGTACCGTGTTCACTGGGAATCGCAAGATAATATGTCTGTTACATAGGTGGTTGCTTTGCAGTGTGATTGGGGAAAACATGGCCGATCAGGTAGAGCTAAAGAGACTGTGCCTGCAATGCAGTTACCTCTAAGTGGCTTTTCTTGCTAGCCCTGCTTTGCTATCGTAATCTGGCTAACTGACAGTTGCTGTCGTGTTCACAAACTGCATCGCAGCGGATAACTTTAAACCGACTCGGTAAGCTATTTAAAGTTGAGATAGACGCGATACATGTTATTTTAGCTGAGAGAGCGCTAGCTTTTTAGCCAGGGGAAGGGGCTCTTCACACTTGTCAAAAACACATGCCCATGTGTAATGATGAGTCTTTTTCGTCTTTCTTCACTTTTGTCGGTGACAGCAGGAATGATCACAGTACGTGTTGGCTTAAAAACCACTGATACATGTTTTGTTGTGTATTATCTGTTCACAGATCGGCGTAAATTTGAATCATGCCGGGGAAACTAAAGGCCAAAATAGTGGCAGGGCGCCACTTGCCTGTGATGGACCGAGCCAGTGACCTCACTGATGCTTTTGTGGAGGTGAGTGAAGGGGCTTTAACTTTACCTCAGCTTCACTCGGTGGGGGTGGTTTCTTGCTGCTTAAATATGGTTGGTGCATCATTGTTACAATAAACAGTGCATTTGGATGTTGTGCCTCTTTGATTGGCAGGTCAAGTTTGGAAACACAACTTTCAAGACAGATGTGTGTCCCAAATCTCTCAATCCACAGTGGAACTCAGAGTGGTTCAAATTTGAGGTAAACATCTCTTTAAACATGTCAGGCAGTTTTGATGCAGTGTTTTAATGCATCACGTTTGGATAAATAGAGTTCAGTGTGCTTCAGTCTTATTTGTGCTCCACTTTCTTATCTTTCCTTCTCCTTCGCTTGCTGTCTAGGTTGATGATGAGGACTTACAGGATGAGCCATTGCAGATCACAGTGTTAGACCACGACACCTACAGTGCAAATGATGCCATAGGAAAAGTTTACATTGACATTGACCCGCTGCTGTGCAGTGAGGCTGCCTCTGTCATCTCTGGCTGGTTCCCCATCTATGATACCATCCATGGTATGAATGTCAAACTACCTAACATGATGGTCACAATATTATGTTTATTTCTTATTATAATGTCCTCATGTTTACTACTGTCAGGTATTCGAGGGGAGATCAACGTCCTCGTCAAAGTGGAGCTTTTCAATGATTTGAATCGCTTCAGACAATCCTCCTGCGGGGTGAAGTTCTTCTGCAGTACGTCTGACCTAACAGCTAAGACGCATCATATCATAAAACACAATTTGTTTGCATAAAATGTAGATTAATAGCAAACAGGGTGGTTACCTACAAAGCACTGATGTTGAATCCAAGATATTATAAGATACAAGAGGACCATCGACTTTCCCTAAAATATAAAAATTATAACAAATGCACCAAAAGAGAATGTGTCATTTCCAGGATCAAACAGATGTGTCTGTGTCTGTGCAAACAGTGTATCTATAAAGAAGCAACCGTGCATGTGATTTAAATTTTAACAATATCTGAAGAGAACGATAGAAGCAGGTTAGAACTTTGTATTCTATTTCATCTGAAATGTGGTGGTGTTTGTCTGATTGTAAATGGTAGCCACATCCGTTCCGTGGTGTTACCGGGCAGCGATGGTGCATGGTTTTGTGGAGGAACTTGTGGTAAATGAAGATCCAGAGTACCAGTGGATTGACCGTATCAGAACTCCTCGGGCCTCCAATGAGGCTCGTCAGAGGCTCATCTCTCTAATGTCTGGTAAGAATATTTCCTGTGGTTCTCTTTTCATGTTGATGTACAGGAAAAGTTTATTCATCCACCACTGTTGCCTTCTTCTCTTGGTAATGTGGTTATGTGTCTTATCCCCTGTTTAGGAGAGCTACAAAGGAAAATAGGGCTTAAAGTACTGGAGATGGGCGGGAATGCAGTGGTGGGGTACTTGCAGTGTTTCGACCTAGAGGGAGAGTCAGGCCTGGTGGTCCGGGCTATAGGTACCGCCTGCACACTGGAAAAGCTCAGCTCTGGAAGCGCCCCCAGCACCAACACACACACGCACCCTAACACAGCCCCTGCTTCCAATGCCTGCAATTCCCCCTCTAAGGATGGAAAGGAGTGAGTATGAGCCCACAGCACAAGCATGGACTCAGCCTCGTTTTATGTGCAACTCACTGTGACTCTATTCTGTGAGAACGGTGAAAGATGATCAGTGTGTGCATGAGAGAGAGAGAGAGAGAGAGAGAGAGAGAGAGCGCGTGTGGATGAAATGTCCCATGTGTTAGTCCGTGTATAGTCTCGCAGTTACTCCTGTGTGTGTCTCAGTATGTTTTGATTCCTCTTTGTAGTTTGTGTGTCTGTTGTATCACATGTTTTGCATCATTAAACTAACAGCACACGACAACCTGAGACACACACATGTACAGTACACACACAGCCTTCCTCAACCCCCCTCCTCCCTTGTCTGCTCTTTTAGACTGCTCTTGCATGGCTTTCTGCATGTTCTAGTGCTACGTCTTTTTAGTGAGTATCTAGCACACGTTTTCTGCTCAGCCTCTAACAATGTGTTCCTTCACTTTGTAATGTTGTCTTCACCGTGGCTATTTTAGTGCCCAGTTTGTGATTTCATCCAGTTACTGTAAGCCCAAGTGCAGTTGAATGCATGTGTGCCTATTATTTGCATTTATACTATATATCTGTGTGTTGGTGTGTGTGAAAGACTGTGTGTATCAGGGATGTAAATACCATTTGGCGATTACTTTGATTCAGTTATGACTCCCCTAAATGACCTGTGGGAATTTAATGAGGAAACTATTTTTGGTTGGGGTTGGGTTGGTAATAACAGGAAATACACTGACTATTTACAAAATCATGGGACCAGCTCATTAGTCAGAAGAGAGATAGTGGGTCTGATTGTTGAATGTGACAGCATTCTGCTCTTCCTCTTCATCTCTTTCTCCCTCCTCCTACGTGACATGTGATTATGGGAATATTAGCAATGGTGTGACTGCAAGAAAGACTTTCAATACAAATGTTTCTTAATTGTTTATGACTGTTTATTCAGTGAACTAAAGTGACCCTGACTTCTGTGGCAACATAAACTTGTCTTTGATACCCAATAATTTGGATATCAAATTCAAATAGGTTTGAAATTAAATAAGTTTATAATAATAACATTTTTGTTATTTCTGACAGCATTTGATACAGATATTCTTAAAGAGAGATTTGAATACAATAATGCAAATTTAACAGGCAATTTATTTTTTAACAATTAAAACATCTCTCATTGAACAAATGTACTTTTATTGTGCCTTTTGACTTGCTTTATATATAGTTTAAATTATTTAATGAATTATTTTATTCTCTTAATTGTCTTGATTTTTGACTCAAACAATGAATCAATTATCAAAATTGTTGCCATTTTGATTTTATGCCAGCGAACATGCACGTGCCTATTAGGGCATTTTTGTGATGTGTTTGCATCCCTGCTATATGTTTGAGTGAGACTGAGATCTTAAGTGGAGAGCTATGCATGAATTTCCTGCTGCTTTCTCATGGCTTTAAATGAAATTCAGGCAAAGAGAGGGTGCGGGAAAAACAACCCTCTTTTTTTCCTGTTCTTTTCCTTTTTTGTCTCCTTTTTCACTCTATTGCAATGTTGTCGTGTTGGTTGTTGTGTGCGTCTCTTTCTTCCTCTCTTGGCTTTCTGGCTACATTTGGATTGGGACGTTTTTCACTACTTGTGTCCAAAATCGGTCGTACATCTTCCTCTCTCTGCGCGCTGATTGGCCCAGGTCTCCCCTTGCCCATGGATGTCGCTCCACCCACAACAGTCCAGTGCATTCGGCCTGCAGCTCCCAGAGACTGTCCCAGAACTTCTCAGTCTCTGTCCCCACACTCATCTTTACTGGTACGCAGAGACAGGAAAGAATATAGATACAGGAGAAAAAGAGGAAAGTGAAGTAGGTGGTGATGTTTTTGTGTAACATTTGTCAAGCTTGTCGCAGCAGTGCAGCCATGATGTAGGTAAGACAGACAGATATAAGGCAGATTCTTATACCTTATACTCAGTAAAAGCCTGTATGTGCAGACTAGTCTCAAATCCCTCCACCTGCTGTGTTTTTAAAAAATAGCGTGTGCGGCGTCAAGTTCCCAGCTGCATAAATGCTGCATTTTTATTGGGTGTTTAATTAAGACAAAAAAGAACCTGAAGGTGTGGCTTTAGCATTGAGGAAGGACCTGTGATCTCCCTACATCTGACCTTTGCTAAACTCTACTGGGACACATGCTTCAGCTTGTCATCCTGTGTTCAGTCTGACCTTCTTGTGTTTTGCCACCTTGCTTTTCTTTTAGTTTAACACGTGTCTTTCTTTGTGTTTGTCTAATTTTTTCTTTGCTTTCCATGCTTGCTTTTTTTGTTCCCCCCCAGCCATCCGTAGCACCTCACACACACACACACTCACACTCACATACACTCACACTCACACAACACTGACCCACTCCCATATATGCACACACATGCACACACACAAAAGAAACGCTCAGAGGGTGAGGTGGTGACTGATTGTGGGCGTGTGTGTGTGTGTGTATCTGTGTGCGCGTGCGCATGTGTATGTGTCATGTTTTCCTGGCAGGCCGGTATTTGGTGAAGACCTGCCCTCGTTCTCTGGCCCGCCCA
>OMNW01012016.1:0-14328 GCA_900303245.1 Selene dorsalis | reverse complement strand
CCCCCCTCCCCCCCACTCTCCCTCCCCGGTCTCACCTAGCAGCTGCGTTTTTCTCTCTTTCTGGGGCTCTGTCAGCATGTTGCCCTCCAGCAAGGAGTCATTGGGTGCAGCTCAATACTCTAATGCAGCTTCCTTCACGTGTTAAGTTATACAGAACTACCAAATGAATGATATTAAACTCAACACCTTGCAACGATTAGGCTCCTCTGAATTATAAAATTATTAAAACAGGGCTGGTACTGTAGCAAAGCCTCATGAGACTATTGAAACACACCCATGGTTTAGCCTAAGTATGATGAAGGCTCAATCCCTTTTTTGAATTTTAAACCTTTGTCACCAGGTTAGTACACATCTTTCACACATCAGGCCGAGTGTTTTTTTAAATGATCCCTCTACAGCCAGCAAGATTTTCTCTATATACCACCACAGCAAAAACATACCCATGGCTGGTGGCTGTATTCCCCCCCCACGTGTCCTTTCTGTTAGTGCAGCTGACTGAAAGGAAACATAGAGAACATAACGTTTTTCGACAATGAACACTTAAGGAATGTCACACACAACTAACGTTACCATTGACTTTGCCTTCATCATCATACTCCAACTCATAAATCATTCTAATTGTCACCTTGTTTTACAGAATGATAGTTGGTTTTGGCTTGCTTTTATACACCATTTAACCCATAAATCATCAGGAAATTCAAACTGTACTGTTTGATGTCTGTTTATTTTCTGGTAAGTCAAAGCAGTCATATTAGACAACAGATGAGATACAGACTTTTCTTGTTTCCTGTTTGCGTCTTCTCAAGGCAGTCTTCTTTTTTTTTTAAATTTAAATAGTTGAGTTTATTAAGGTAGACTTAAGTGTCCTAAGTGAGGTGATTTTGATCTAATTTAGAGATCTTTTGTAAAGATTTTTGATTTAGACTTTTGTGTTTTGCAGATGAGCCAGAGACTCGTGACGCCTGGTGGGAAGAGATTCGCCAGGAGATCAAATCTCATGCCAGAGCTCTAGGTTGCCATGCTGTTGTGGGGTACAGCGAAAGCACGAGCATCTGGTATGTAGTTGTAAATAAATACATGAAGAAATCTGACCCACTTATTCTTCTTTTAACCTGCATTTCTGCAACCAATTAGCTATTTGCGTTCGACACAAAAGGTTTCAAGTCATGTTCTCAACTTCTTCCCTGTATTTCCTCTCAACACAGTGAAGAGGTGTGTATCCTGTCAGCATCAGGCACAGCGGCCATCCTGAATCCACGATACATGCGTGAAGGCTGCCTCGACATCGGGAGCACTGATCACAGGTTGTTTTAGTCTGTCTCTCTTTGAAGTGAAGTGAAATATATTCCTGCTTGTGTATAGTTAATGTTAATACAGCTTGAATCATGTTGTGGAGGCTAATAGCTGGTGTTGTGTGTTGTTCCTCAGATTTGAGGAGCCGTCCCCTCCAGGCTGTGGTTTCTGTCACATCCCGTATGATGAGTTCAACATGCCGTTTCCCGCCCAGCTCACATACTGTTACCATTGCAGACGACAAAAGGTCTCAAATATATTTCTTTGCTTAAAACTGAGATTCTCTTAACATACAGTATATTTCTGGTAGATGTATTTCATCAAGTTGGTAAAAAAAGGTTTGAATTAACTGTGATAATTGTTGTGTGTTTTTCAAAGGTTCCTGATGTGCTATTCACAACAATCGACATGCCACCTGAAGCTGCTATCACAGGGAAGGGCTGCCTTATCCAGGCCAGGTAATACCTAGTGCTCAAACCTACCACTAAAATAACTACTAACACTAAGAAGAAATTTACCAAAGTAATGGTGTTATGGCCAAGTGAAATATCTAAATAGCAAAAAAAGACATGGATCAGAGTGAGTTGACGTCGGTGTTTATTTTCTCCTAGACTCTGTCGTCTGAAAAAGAAAGCCCAGGGTGAAGTGAACGCCACAGCTATCTCCAACCTGCTTCCTTTTATGGAGTACGAGCTGCACACGCAGCTGATGAACAAACTGAAGCTGCGAAACATGAACGCCTTGTTTGGCTTACACATACAGATCAGTGTTGGCGAGAACATGCTCCTGGGCCTTGCTGTATGTACATTTTAGGTTATCAGCTTAATTAGCAATGCAGGTGTTTTCTGAATTGCAGTCCTGAAAGTGTGCATGTGTGTGGGCTCAGTCTGCTACAGGAGTGTACCTGACAGCGCTACCGGGACCAGGGGGAATTCAAATAGCAGGGAAGACTCCCGGTGACCTGAGCAATGAGCACCACATCCTCACCATCCAGAAAAGGATCAACGACACCATAGCCAAGAACAAAGAGCTCTATCAAATAAACCCTCCGGTGAGCCACAACAACATGTTTCGATATCACGTCTGCAATTCCTTCTATCTCCTATTTCTCAACACGACACTGGTTAGGGGCCTTGAATTTACCAGTTTTTTTGAGGTAAGCTAGTAAGGATGTCCAAAAGGAACTAAATTCATGATGTGGGCTTGGATGAAAGGTGACTAATATCTACAGTTTGTGGTTGTTGAGTATTTCAGTTTGTAGACATACTGTGTGATGTCAAGGTTTTATACATTTACATTCTGTGGTGAAGTGTTTTCCTCATTTAAGATGTAATTCTCTGTTCCAGTGTTAAAGTCATCATAAATGTTATCATAAATTATATATTTTCTGTTCTTTATGGATCATGATAAACTTACCCCTCTTGTCTCTGTCTGATCATTAAAGAAATTATTTGCCCTGGACCCTGAGGTGTTCGGCGGCATAAACATGGTACTGAGCACGCCAACTTTTTGCTGTGAGACACAGCAAAGCATGACAAATATTTCACTCAATTAATCACAATACTACACCACCTTTACCATTACTGTCTAATGGCTCTTAACTGTGGGGACGTTTTGGAGCAGGATGATCTGCGATCCACTCCAGAGTCACCTCTCAAGGGCAAACCACTGCAGATTCATTGTATCTGTGTTAATGTATTGGTATATCCTGCCCATTCACTCTCTCACCTGTGTATTTTTTTATGCTGTGTGTGTGTGTGTGTGTGTATGTTTGCACTACTCCTTACTTTTCCAGATTCATACTCAAATTAACACAAGCCATATATGTGTGTAATGGTGCAATATGTCATGATTCTTGAGCGAGTGTGAGCATGTGGTGTGTTATTAACACTAGTCCTTCCACTAGCTGTGCAGTCTGGACAGATATTGAGATGCAGAGGTGGGCTGCTGTTGGTGGTTGGGTATTCCCCTTGACATTATGTCTGCTAAGGCCATGTGTCCCTTTGCTTGCAGGAACTGGCAGAGGAAGTGGTGGGTTCTCCGATTCCTGAACCAAGGCAACGATCCAGGCTTCTGCGCTCCCACTCTGAGAGCTCAGACGAACTGTCAGAACTGGACCTTTCCCATGGCAAGAAGGATGCCTTTGTCCTGGAGGTGTGGATCTATAAGAATAGAAATACATCTGTATACATCTTTTTTTTTTTTTTGAATGTACAATTGTTTGCTGTTATCTCCATAGATTGATGACACTGATGCTGTGGAGGACATCCACTCGCTTCTCACTGATGCTTCTCCACCCACAGGTCTGTGCCATCTGCTCACTCAACACAACACAACAACAACTCAACACAAGCTCAGTTATAAATGTTTTTTTTTTATAATTTCTCTGTTTCATTATCCTTGCTTCATGTGTTTAGGTTTCTACAGCTGCAACACTGAGCTCATGCCTGGAATTTACAACTGGACTTCAGCAATACAGGTCACATATAACAGTAGTGCTTGCTTCACAAATTAAGTCTTTACTGAGCTCTTATATAAAAGAGTTATTTTAAAGTTTACATTTAGAATTTGGGGAATCGGTCAGTATATGCAATGTGTTTTTGTTACTGTTTACAGATGTTTACATCGGTGAGAGTCTTTAGGTTGAGTAATGTCAACCTGACAAACCAAGGCTTGAACAAGATCTTCACTGACCTATGTGAGAATCTGCTAAAGGTGAGGAACTCTTTTTGATCAAAAACTAATTACACCATGTGCATAACTGTGCTGATCCTTTGTTGTACTGTGCTATGATACTTCCAGTGGTTGTGTTGTGAATGAGGAGTTACAATCTACAATTCATCATGTTTATTTCAGAGCTTTTACTTCAAGTTGCGCTCTATGATCCCCTGCTGTCTTTGTCAACTCAACTTCACCGTAGCAGTGCCAGAAGAAGAACTCATACAGGTAAGATCTCTCTGTCATAAATGAGTGGTCTCAGACCACTCATTTATGATATTACTCACAGAAAAGATTTACCCTCTCTGTCCACCCCCTAGGTCGCCGTGACAGCAGTTGCTATGACGTTTGACAAGGACCAGACCCAGGAGAAGCAAGCAGAAAAGCCTACAACCAAAGGTCTGACTTGTTTTAGGATGTTTGGAGGTGCTACAGTACAAGGAAGTAAAGAGGGAATCTTTGACAGCATCTAATTAATAATTTTGAAGAAACCCTTCCACACATGTACCCAAAATTGTAACATAGTATGAAACATTCTAGTATCTAAACATTAATATACAGCCAATCTGTCTGTATGAAGAATAAAGTCAATATAATGTGTTTTCCTTATAGCTGGTCAAATTTGAGATTTAAAAAATACAAAACATGTCTCAAGCCATCATCATAACTGTATCTCTGAGTGGAGCTGCTTCTCGATCGCAGGCAGTAACTGTGACATCAGCCAAATTCTCCAAATCTCGAAACTGTTTGTCTCACTAGAAGTGACGTAAGGAAACAGAGGTCATTTCTTTAAGGAATATCTCGTGTGTTGTGTATTTGAAATTAAAGCACCAGTGTGACTGTGTGTATCTATCCAGGGAGCAGTGAGACTGAAGAGCAGCTGCAGTTTCCCTTGGAGTTGTGTGCAGACTCTTCCTCCAGCACTCAGCCGTCATCCAAAATCTCAGGTAGCCTTTAACCATGTTTTCATTTTTTTATTTTTATTTTATTTTATTTTATTTTTTTATTGCTTCCCGGCCTCCTCCTCTGCCCTGCTTCACTAACAGGCATTGCCCATCTCCTCCACTAACACTTCAGGTACAGTCTCTTTACTCACCCCAGCTGCAAAACTGTGCCAAAATCAGCTGGTTATGGTTCGTTCAGCAGGTAAATAAAAAGTGATGTAGCGTAGCCCAGTGTGTGCAGTTTTGCTGTGGACTTAGAAGATGACAGTGTGATGTTTGCTAGATGAGCTGTTGCGCTCCTAAAGCATTGTGGCTTTCCTTCCGTTCACATCAAGCACAACAAGTGCAGAATATAAGCAGAGCATCTTGACATGTACAATTCTAAATTTCCGACAGGCGTTAAAGCTTCAAAATCATTCTTGCTTGGTTTGGTACAAAGCGAAATAGACTGAACTCTCCTTGGTTTCTGTCAAGTGCAAAGGTAGACTTTGATGTTGTGTGTGTGTGTGTGTGTGACAGGTGTCCCAGAGAGTACTAACGTCTCACCCAGAGGTAAGCCCCCTCCCATCTACCATCTCCCTGTACCCCACCTCCCTGCTGCCAAAAACTACTACACTGCCCTGTTTTTGACTTTTCATCCTATTGTCTCGGACAGAGTTATCCTGCACCGCTCCCAAACCTCATCCACTTTTGTTCTTTTCTGTTCTTCTGTTTGTTTTTTGTGTCTTGTTTCGTTTGTTTGTTTTTTTTTCTCTTGTTATTGTTGTTGTTGTTGCGTTTGTGTATGTTTGGCTGTGGTGTGTGTGTGTGTGCGTGTTTATGTGTGTGGGCGTGTTTGTGTGTGTGTGTTCTCTCCAGCTGCCTCCGTTGATTACGGTTCCTTTGCAGACAGATGCAGCACCTGGCTAGAGCTGCTTAGGCTGAAAGCTCACACCATAAGACGAGGATCAGTTAAGACAAGTAGGAGGACACAGTCTCTAGCACACTCTGGTGATCATACCCACAAATACAGAACACGGTGTTCACAAGCAACCCCACACACCCTACACAAACACACACACACACACACAAACTTGCATACACTCACACACCCCTCCATGCATGCCGCTGGGGGGCGGAGCATCGTAAATCAAGCACCAGCTTTTTAGCTAGAGTGTGAAAGTTGAAGCCCCGCCCCTCAGGGATAACCACAATCAGCAGCTTGGCTTTGAAATGCCTGTAGCAGTGGTAACAGCAAAGTACAGGCAAGTGATTTTTTTTTTTTTTTTTTTTTGGCAACCTTCTGTCTGTATGCACTTGTCTAGATCTGCAAAGGCTGGAATTTTTGGAGCAATTTGATGACAATTACTGATTGCGCTCTGCATTTGCATTCCTGAATCTACCTAAACAGAGAAAGCGCTACATGATTTTAAAAAATAGCAAAATGCTTAATTATCTCATATCTGAAATCTCTTAGTTTGAAACATACACAGTGTGTTTAAGATCATGGTTGGGGGTGGGGGACGATGCTTTTCTGCAAGAACTGGTATCATTCTCAGCCCTGTGCACAGTAAGTGAACTACGGTCTTATGTGTGGCTCTGAAGGTTTCTGGTTTGATGGGTGATAAGCCACATCAGGTAAATTTTGCAGTAAGACAACAAAGCATCTTTCACACTCTGGCTCATATACATGTGCCCAGCTGAGCTCATAGCTGTCTCTGTCCATCTCCATTTCTCAAGCCTCTCTCACAAATGCACCCAGATACAAATATTCTGTTATGTACTTCACTGTATTGCAAATACTGTATTCACACACACACGCCAACTTACACAGCTGTGCCCAGGTCTGTCCGTCTGTCTGCAGACACTGTGTAACTGTCTTGTCTGTTTGCCTCAACTGCATGACATTGCATGGCAGCGTGTGCTTTCCAAGTGATTGTCTTTACACCTAACATCCACACCACCGCATGTGAAGTCACACATGTATCTAACGCACACAAATAACTGACCTACTCACATAAAGGGCACACAGATGTGGTACTGCTGCTGTGAAAAAGCTCCAGCATTGCATTTTCATTCCACATTCACATTTCTTTCTGCTTCAGAGTTCATATCTGCTTTTTATTTTTTCCACCATTTTTGAGCATCGTCTGGTATCTCCATTTCCCTTTGTCTTTTTTTTCCCCCCTCCCCTCCTCTTGACTCCTCCTCCTTCGGACCTCTCCATGTCCCTGCTCTCTCCATACCTGCAGTCTCATCGCTGGAGCGCAGCAGTCCATTGCCTGACGGACGTTCCCGCTCGCTCCGCTCCAACCGCTCGTTTGGAGGCAGTTCAGTGACAGTAGTGAAAATGACGCCACTATCCTTCCTTCCTGGGATACGCATCATTAAATACCTTGGGATAATCAACATGTTTTTTATCAGGGAGACAACATCATTACGGGAGGTATGATCAGTGTGACCACAGAAAGTCACAGTAAAAGTGCAGACATACTTGTACTCATCAAAGCACCTGTGTGTTTGTCCCCTACAGGAAGGAGGTGTCAGTGGCTTCCTGCATTCATTCATAGCAGAGGTGTTTGCCATGGTTCGAGCTCATGTAGCAGCCCTGGGTGGTAATGCAGTAGTGTCCTACAGCATGAAAGAGTGTGTGTTAATGGAAAATCCAAACAAGAACCAGGTATTTTCAAACACTCCTGGACACTGTCAGTCCACACAGTTTAAGTATTGAAGAGCTGATATAAAAGGACACTTAAACTTTTGTATTGCACCTTTTATAGCCTGACAAGTAGCTCAATTTGTTCAAAATGAGGAGATACCAAAAACAAAATATGTACTTCAAAACAATTAGAATTAAGTCATAAAGTAATGAAGCTGGTGCAATATGTTCTCTTTTCCTAGTTTTGGTTCTTACTGCTGAATTTTGAGTGAGCTGCAGTCTGATTGTTTTTACATAATCAGTGTCCTTAGTGTCCTTGTGTTTTAATCTTGTCTACTCCTCCTCTAGGCTCAGTGTCTCATCAATGTGAGTGGTGATGCCGTCATCTGTGTCAAGGACACAGACCAGGACCCAGTGCCCTCGGCAACAAATATCGGACAGACCTGTGGTAGCGGAGCCGATGGGGCTTCATGACGATGGCACACAAGAGACTTATCTTGTCTGCAGGGCATACAATCTTAGCGAACACACTCTGAGAATATTGCCGTCCAAGAATGAGTCATTTATGTCTGCCTTAAAACTCTGTAACAGATTCAGAGGTGGGGACACACAGGTAATAAAGCAAGTACTCACACACTCTCAAAACCATGAAGTCTGTATTAATGTAGGAGAACAGGACATTTCTCTCATTTGTGCACAAGATACTGATGAAGTTCTTGGAGAATTAGGTGTCTGAGAGTATTTCAAAACTTCTAAACACTCTGCATCTAAATTATGCCTGTGTATTGCAGCCGCCCGTGTTGGGGTCGCCCCACAGCTTCAGTATATTGGCCATCCCTTTGTTTTTGGGTGCAAGTGACTGATGAGGCAGCTATGACTAATATGTCTTTCCACAGATCATAGAATTCATTAAATGACCATGCCAAAAGGGACACAGTTTTATTTCATGAAATGATTTAAATGCAGTCAGATTCCCCCTTGATTAAAACACAATTTGCTCATTTCAGTTGAAAGATAAAGCCCATGTGAGTTAAGACAAGTATTTAAATGTCACCGTGACTTCCTCAAAACAGAAAATTCAGCCAAGAATATAAATTTAAAGCCTAAAATCCAAACAACCGAAGTAAACCTGTGATGCCATTTTGTTAGGATTATGTAATGGTTCATGTGTGTCCAGTTTAAGCATCTAAATTAGTTTCTCTAAATAAGATTTTGTTGATGGATGAACTTCCTCTGTGCTATCACAGTATTGTTCACTTGCAGTATCTTATAGATAATCAAATTTTTTGGGAAGTGTCAAATAACGATGCCACAGATTACATCCTTGTTTTTATTTCCAGTAGATACTTAAGTTACACATGTCTATAACAAACAGGCAATGATTACAGGCATTATTCGTGCATAATTTTTTAGAGTGAGAATTTTCCTTTTACAACAGCCATTACTATGTACTTCAGTTTTTTATTGCTTAATTGCAGAATAGAAAAAAATGAGTGGGATAACATGTATGTATGTATTTTTATTCACTCAGTGTGAACTGGGGATGGGTGTAATGTTAGATGGGTGTAAATGGAACAGATGTCCAGTCTTTGTTATATACTACAGCCCTTCAATTAAAAAATATTTCATAGGATAAAGTCGTTGAAATCCTTTGGACTGAATTACATCCTTACTGGTGTGTAATGGGGCACCTTCTCTTGCAGTTCTTGGATCAGTTCCTCTTCTTAATACATCTGTCTGTGTCAAATGTCACATCCTATTGCCAAGCCTCATCACTGTCGCTTTGGCTTTTATGTTTGGAATAATGGCTCTGCTACTGATCTGTCCATCTCTGACATTGATGTCTAGTGCTGGAAAAGAAAAAGCATCTTCTGGTGTAGGTGCCACCTGAAAATAAACTCTGTAAATGTTCTCTAAAATCAGATTTTAGTATTTTTGTAACATAAAATGTATGAAATCTACTGCTGATTTTGCTTGTGCAATGAATTCCTGATGTTTTGACTCACTGTGTCAGAGAATTAGTGGTACTCTAATCTTGTTTGCGTGATCAGTAGTTTGTCACCAGTTTCTTATATTTGTGTCTGAAACTTGAATGTACATACTTAGATGCTTTTGCTTTCTAACCAGCAGCATGCAGACCCACTTTTTCTTTGCCATGAATCTGTATGCTCGCTGGGTACGTCTTGCACAATAAACTCAGTCAAACCAAACTGCATCTAGTTTTCATCATTGATTAAAAAACTGTGAACACCCAGTTTTCTTAATATATAAGAATAAAGTAGAATTAATGATATACCACTATTATAATGATATGAGGATACATTTTATTTGTATAGCACCCTTGACATGTTCTAACTGCATCACATGAAAGGACAAAATGAACATGTTAAAAGCACTGATGATGAATTAAAAACAAAAGTGAGTGAAATGGGATGATTATAAAATAATAAAAGTAAAACAAATGATTGCATCAACTTGGGTCAATTTGACTGTTTTTATTTTTTTTTTTACATGTGTACATATGTGGGTTTAAATTTTTTGGCACTCGCGTTTTGTTGTTTATGATGCGTTCCGTAACATTGGGAAAATGAATTTCTTCTTCCAGTATAAAATATATCAGTTATCGAAATGTTACACGATTTACTTAAACTAAACAAGTAGATTATAATTAAACTGGCCAGTTTTATTTACAAAACACATTTTGTTGTTCATATCCAGTGAGGAGGCACATGATTCCATGTTTGATCCGATGCAACGTGAACGCAGCACATAACGGTGGAAACAAACCGCAGCGACATCTCGAGGACGTTCGGTTGAACTTCCGCTACGTGCCGCCCCCCGCTCCTCCGGCTACGTTAAAATCCCGCTCTCCGCTTCCCGTCCCTCCTCAGGAACAGGACGCGGCAAGTCGGTCGGCGGTGAAAAAAAAAAAAAAAGCAGCAACAGTCCCGGCCAGCAGCTCGGTGCAGACATGGGAGAAATCATTCTGCCGCGACGCATGTTCCTCTGGAGCATGGCGGTCATCTATCTGGCCGCTTTTGTGTCCCTCTACCTGCAAATACCAGGTGAGACCCTCTGCTCTGTTACCTGTGAGTGAGCTAGCTCCCAGAACTTCTCCTTTAGCTTGTTAGCCGGGAACTTGGCGCTCGGGCTGTGCTGTCTTCCTCTGTCTCTCTCGCTCTCTGTTACGGTGAAGAGTCGCCTGGAAGTTTCTGTGGGCTGCAGCCAGCCAGGGAGACTTCCCTGCTCCTGGCTAAACTTACGAGCTAACAGCCACCGAGCTGATGGGAAAGATGCACACAGCAGAGTAATGTGTTGTACTGTAGCTACCTCAGCATCCACTAATCTTAAAAGTTGTGCTACCCAGAAGAAGCTAGGAAGACGTCGTCCACGCCCATGTGTTAAAGGAAACGCTGTGCACTTGTAATAAATATTTATGTAGTGTCACTATCAACAGATGTTTTCCCATCGCACTATTTAGTTTACCAGTTAACCAGCTTGTCAGTTCATTTCATGTATACTGGCTGCAGTTAGAGATGAATGACAGGGTGGACAAGGGAGAATTTCAGGATTTATACAAAAAAACACAAATAAACAACAAACAGCACATTAAATCAGGAAATATACATACTCCCCACAGTACAGATTGTTGAAAATATAGTACATTTTTACTTTTTAAACTCACGATTCACCAATTGAGTCATTCTTCAAGCCAAAAACAGTGGAACAATGTGAAACTTCAGACCCCAGCTTATAAGATGATTTCTTGCTTTTCTTTGTCACCAGTCAGTGAATGTTAAATGTTAAAATATTTCTTGGCATTTGTTTTAGTTTGAATGACAAAAAGCCACATTTGATGAGTTTACATTTGTTGTGTAGTGTTGGGGGGCGCCCTCCTTGAACTTTAATTCAGCAAATGATTAATCTAAAAGAGAGTTGGTTGCCACGTTTCCCTCTTACTTTGTACAGGTTGTTGAATGAATGCACAACACTTTAAGTGGATCTCCAGTCATTTTCTTTTTACCGGAGGGTTTATCTAAGGCATCTCAGCCAGGCTTGTCTGTACAGGGCCAGCCAATAGGAGCAAAAGATGCACAGGCAGAGATACTGATGTTTAGGAAAAAACCTTCATTCATGAGACAGAACAAATGCTTACAGACAGTGCACAAGGTGTTACTGAGTGAAAGGAGTTAACACTAACTTTAGAAATATCTTGGAAGAACAGTACAAATCTTGTCAGTATATTCCCCGAAACATGGAGACCTGATCTAGCGGTGGCCAAGCACCTCACTATTATTGTTGATCTGTAACACAGTTTACATGTTTGTGTTTATTTCTAGGCCTCTATGGTAATGATGGGCTGTTGCCTGCTCGTTGGCAGCTGCGATACAGCGGTAAGCCCCTGGGGGAACAACTGCTGTCCTCACCCACTCTACTGTGGCTCGGACCTTGGCTCGGCCTGGACACTCACACTGCCGTGGAGCTGCTGTGTCTCATCGGAGCTTCCCTGAGTCTTGCTGCCACGCTGGTGGAAGCTCTCCGAGACAGCGTGATGTTTTTCTGCCTCTGGGCCTTGTACCTGTCCATGTACCAGGTGAGTTTGCATCAGCTGTGCTGTTGTTTGTTTTGTCACAATATTTCTAGTTGTCATGCTCTTCCTGATTTTAATATTTTCTTTTGTTTCAGGTGGGCCAGGTTTTCCTCTACTTCCAGTGGTGAGAGATAGATGTTTATTGCTGATTTAAGTTTTTTCATTTCCACATTATTTCTATAAACCTCAACTTGAAGAAGGAGCCCGAAATTGTCTAGATAACTCAACTAGAATGACAACTCTTGTTTCCCTGTCCTCTTTGCCACCTGTTCCTCTTTGGACAGGGACAATCTGCTCCTAGAGACTGGGTTCCTCTGTATCCTTGTTGCTCCACTGACAATAGTCAGAGGGTCCCGGGCCGTCAGAGAACATGACCGTGTGACTTTCTGGCTGATCCGCTGGCTGCTCTTCAGGCTTATGTTTGCCTCTGGTGTAGTGAAGCTCACATCACGATGCCCCACATGGTGGGGTCTTACAGGTATGTGTATTTGAGGTTAACTGTAGTGTGTAAGTGTTGGGGATGTTATACCTTGGAAGAAACCCCATCACTACTGTTGAATGATGCCGTTCCAATCCTCCACAATATCCCACTATTACTAATATCGTGTGACCTGTTCTGTGTGTTTCCACCAGGATCTAACATTGTTTGGTCCGTCTGATTAAGTTTATTTTTCACTGTGTGTTGCAGCTTTGACATATCACTATGAGACTCAGTGTATCCCCACCCCCTTGGCCTGGTTTGCTCATCAGTTGCCAGTCTGGTGGCAGAAGCTATGTGTGGTGGCAACTTTTGTCATAGAGATTGCTGTTCCTTTTCTGTTCTTCAGTCCACTGCGTAGACTCCGGCTTGGTGCTTTTTACTTGCAGGTGGGTGTGTTCTTTGAATTTGAGCAATCAACTGCAGCTGTATTTACATTACTGAAGCATACTTCACTTCAGGATTATAGTGGTTAATAGTACACTGCTATGTTCTCCCACACGCTGTCTCCTAAACCTGCAATTAACAGGTTTGCTTCTATAGTGTTTTACAGCACTTATTCAAAGCCTTTTCAAATTACCATGTTGATCTGTTTTCTTTTCCACCCCTGTGTAGGTACTGCTACAAGTCCTCATCATTTTGTCTGGAAACTACAACTTCTTCAACCTTCTGACGTTGGCCCTTTGTCTGTCTCTGCTGGACGACCAGCATGTACACTTCTGGCTACGCAAAACAGACAAGACCAGCAACAATGGTATGATAAAGATATTAACTGATAATGCTTAGGAACTCTGTTTAAAGAGGGACATGCATACAGAGTTTAAATTTGCACCTCAGCCATTCTGGTATTGTTTACTTAGTATCACTTGTTTTTTCCTGTCCCTGCTTTGACCAGACTCCAAGTTGAGGTCATGGCTGTGTTATCTGCTGGAGTTGGGGGTCTGGTCTCTCATGATCTTTGGAACGATTGTGTGCTTTGATCTGCAGCTGGATAAAAAAAAGGGCGGCATCTCCTCCAGAACAGGTGTGTATGTCTCTTTGTGTGTGTGTGTTTGTACTCCTATCATTGTGAGGACAAGTGTGAATTTTAAACCTTTGGAGTAAGGACCATTTTGTAAAGTGAGGATATGTAGGCTGGTCCTCACCATATTTTCATTGTAATGGCTTCTAGAGGCTGTTTTTATGCATTTCTCCAAGTTTCAGAGTGGTCGTCAGAAAGATGCCAATATGGGAACATTTGTGGAAAAACTTATCGTGTGTGTATTTCCTGGATACGTACACTTTTTGCTCTCTGCTGCCCCCTACTGTCAGTACAGTAATAGTAGTCCCGACCCCGGTTCTGGTCCCGGTCCCGGTTTTGGTTCCGTTCCCGGTTCTGGTCCCGGTTCCGGTTCTGGTCCCGATTCTGTTTCCGGTTCCGGTCCCGATCCCGGTTCTGGTCCCGGTCCCGGTTCTGGTCCCGATCCCGGTTCTGGTCTCGGTCCCGATTCCGGTTCTGGTCCTGGTTCTGGTCCCGGTTCTGGTCCCGGTTCCGGTTCTGGTCCCGGTCCCGGTTCTGGTTCCGGTTCCGGTCCCGATCCCGTTTCTGGTCCCGGTCCCGATTCTGGTCCCGGTTTCGGTTCCGGTTCAGGTCCTTCTCCCAGTTCCAGGTCCTGGTACCGGTTCC
>OMNW01012013.1:11117-27417 GCA_900303245.1 Selene dorsalis | reverse complement strand
CCACATTAGAATAAAAGCACCTGCAGGTCCTGCCTCCGTGGATCAACCGCAAGGTGTTTTATTCTATCCATCTCCAAGCTGTGTGTGACAGTGGAGGTAGGTCTCTGGACACGTTCACTGGCTATCCTGAGTCCGTGCATTACACACGTGTACTGAACAACAGTCCTCTCTGTAGTAATCACCTCTACCCTCTGGCAGGCTATTTCATTGTGCTGGTGTTGGTGCATCATTTTCCTCTGTGCACAAAGCAATAAGGACAGGAGGAGTAGTCCATGGGCCAAACCAGATTTTGGTACCACTCAAGGTGGCAAAATCTAGTAACATTTTTTGAAAAGGGAGAGATATATGATAGATAGATGATAATTTGGTATGATAACCCATCCTAAGTGGTAGCTTTGTGATAGTTATCATCACATGAAGTAAACCACCCCCTACAATAAATAGGTCTCCAGGCCCAGGTGCATGTACTAATTTGTGCTCATTTTTCAGACCTCTACTCATCTTTTATGAGGACATGTTTGGTAGCATTTCAAAGGGTAGCGTCATGGCTTTCATTTAAACCTAGTTTTGATGAGAAATTGATGATACTCTGCAGGGGTGTCTTCACCAGGCTGGGGGTGTTCAGGAACCATGTTAGATCCTTGGTTATATGGAATGCTATGGAATCCACCTTCTCCACCTGTTCTCCATTGATGTAGTGTGGAGGTCTTCCTGGACCTTCTGAAGTCCTCCATGACCTCCTTTGTTTTGATGGTGTTCAGGACCAGTAGGTCTCTTTGTTGTTGGTGATGAGTCCCACCACAGTGGTCTCATCAGCAAACCTCATGGAGGAGTGGATTGGGATACATCACTCTGATAATTGTATGAAAAATTTTCCACAAGGCACAAACACCACAAAGGCGTTCAAGAGTCCACATTCAAATTCATTGTGGTCGTGCCTAAAAGACAGCTAGCAGCTAGCCAACTGTGACAGCATAGACCTGTTATTCAAGTTCTCCACACCTTCAGTTATGTAAATATGTTTATTTCCCCTGTACACTTGGACTTTTCAGCATACATGGGCCCATAGGGATAACTCACTTCTGGAATCAACCTCAAGTGGTCATTAGAGGAACTGCAGTTTTTGGCACTTGAGTGTGGACCTCAATATTCTGCTCTGAAGGTCGCTTCTTGGCATTGACACTTGATTTGGCAACTAACGTGATTTAAAGAGTCTGTGCATGAGGAATGCTATGAAAGTTTTCAAAGAGGACTGACCTCATGGAAAAGTGACAGTTGGGTGAAATTCTGAAGTATGGAAATGTATGTAAGTAAGATAATGATTGCTGTTGATACACACAGGGCCGTTCAGTATTTTTTGTTTTTCTGTCTGCAGCTGAATAACTTTCTTTGAATAAGCATCATTATTATCTTCATATAAACTCTCTGTGTCTGTGTTTTCCTTTTATGTCCAGAGTAGCCTGTGTTCAGGACTTCTGTAAGAGGACTGCACTGCACTGAAATCAAAAATAGAAACTTGTGAGAGCGTGCGCATACACACGCACACACTCACACTCACATACACACACACACATATGAACAAAACGCCATAATGACCGAGGGCTATATGATTTCATGATTTCTCCTCAAATACTCATGCAAACACACATAATGATGTAGAGTACATACAGTTGTAACCTGTTTAATGATGAATGTGCAGTTGTTACTATCAACAGTTACACACTATTGCCAATGATGCACTCACAGAGAGTCATTTAAGTTGATGCATGACCTTCATCCATCTCTAAAAGGCAGCAGACTGATCACAGACACATTGCATTTTCTAAACCTTTATTAACAAGCAAATAAATCGAAGAAGAAACATTTTCCTTAAGAACCGTACAGAGTGATTATAAGAGCAAATCAAACAGCAATGAAAGATTTCTCTGGGGTACAGCCTTCCAGCAAAGTATCAGTAATATATAATAAGTGATAACAAATATCAAACAAATATAGAATTCTACAAATCTGAGACCACAAGAAGAATATCAAAAGATATCTATGTCAATATCTACACGCATGCAATATATCTACTAATAATATTTCTTATTCAGTACATGAAAAACATGCACTTTACTGTTTAACACTGGAGTACACACATTCAGTCTTAGTGTTGTCCCTCTGTCTGTGAGATCTGTTGGGCATGTTCACGTTTAAAGCAGCATAATGGAGATTGTCTGCATCCCGGTAACCCTGGTAACAAAGTATTAAAAAGCAGATTATAAAATGGGAACTGGCAAGTTGTTATTATGTAATTATAATTATTAAATGTGGGTTTGAAATGCAGTACACCAGGTAATTAACAGAGCTGCACTCTGACAAATATGTTCAAAATATCCACAAGGCAAGGTAATCCCACAGTGGGAAAGTGTCTGAACGTTACTCTAGAAGTTCATAGAAGTTTAAATTTACCTCTGCGCCTGCTCTTGACCGGGGTGAGGATCTTGCTTGTGGCTCTAAAACACAGGGAAAACAATATAACTGAAAAGCCACACTCACTGTATAAATTGATACACACACTACTGCCTGTACCTGATATTAAGTTGTTTGCTTTGTTGATCTTGTAAATTTTGGAAACCAGTAAAACAACCAGGATGGTGGTAAATGCCAAAGCTCCACTCAAGAAGAACACCAAGACACGAGACTCTTCCTCATCTGCAGAGCCAAATATCACAAACAAAACTTTGAACAAATTTGCATTTGTATTATGGGATGGCTGCTGCTGCAAAAGTGACTTACCCTCGATGTCCAGCTTGGTCCCTTTTCCAAACAGTATGTGTCCACATGAGGCGACAGCACAGTAGTAGGTCGCAGAATGAAGATTCAGGTTTGTCATTGGCAAGTTGTAGACACAGGTGTGTGTCTGTGTGTCAGGTTTCCTCTCACACTGATCGTTCCTGTCTCCATGAGTGTAAATGAGTCCTGGATGAGATTCTTCAGAGTCTCTGAACCAGTAAACACTGTGTCCTCCATCACAGGTCCCAGTGTGCACTGTACAGTTGAGAGTCACTGATCCTCCAGGCTGGATGGTCTCAGACTCTGACAGACGGATGGAAGCTCTGATCTTCCAGCCTGAACCCTTTACATTGACAATGATACCCTCTGCAAATTCAGTAATCACTGTAAGCTTTGCTGCACAGTAGTAAGTAGCAGAGTCTGATATCTGCAGATGAGTTATCTTTAAGTGATTTATACCAGATTCAGTTTCCAGACTGAAACGTGGATTGTTCTTGAATTCACCATGGAAACTTCCATTGTCATTGAAGCCAAATACAGTACAGATAGGTCTTGGTTCTTGTCCGAGAGTTTGCTTGTACCAGTAAAATCTTGTTACACCATCTTTGTTATAGAGACATGGCAAAGTGAAGCTTTCACCGACATTAGCCGATATAAAACGCCTCACTTGATGAACGGATGAGGACAATTTCTCCTCAGTCGACTGAGCTGAAGAGAAATTAGAGACAAAGTGAATGTACATTATGAACACACGAAGACATTTAACAGAATTGAGGTGCAAAAACAAAAACGCATCTCACCTATTCCCACCACGAACAAACATGACAGGCAGAAGACAGTCAGGGCAGATGTCATCGTGCTCAATTTTTCTGGGTGAGTGGAAACAATCTTGATGTTTTCTTCACTGCTGTTTGACAAGACTGTGTTTGATTGGCCAATCTTATGCAAGTGACACTTTATGTCCAAATTTGGAAACTTGTCAAGTTCAGTGCAACCCACAGAGTCAGGTTCAGAGAATTACACGGTGGGAAACACATGTGAAACCCATAAAGAGCAAGCTGATTGTAAGTAAATAAACACAGGACGTTGTGCATTCTCAGCTTTAATGTTTAATTTCCATTTTTATTTTTTTTCCTTCTCAGAGACATGGCTGTGTTTGATTGGCTGATGGATACGACACATGAACATGAATAGAAGCTCACTGTCACCTACAGTGCACTTTTGTTACCATAAATCGAATCGCATAGTGAGAGTGATTCATTTCACAAACAGTATAAACAGTAAAAACTTATGGTCAAAAAAAGAAAAGGCAATGAATTGATCTCCTCTACATTTCAAAGTAGGGTCAATGCTGTTGGTTATTTGCAGATAATCATTCATTAGTCATCTGAAATTAACCATAAAAATATGAATATTGAATTTTAATTTTTTTCAAGTATTATGCATGGTGTCAGTGTTCACCAGAAGTCTCTTAAATGATTTTGAGTTAAGTCTGCAAGTTTGTACCTGCCAACAGGGGGCAGGCTGGAAGTGTCTGACATGAAGTTCTACCAGCCAATAGTAGAGAAGAAGAGTTTGTTCTGAGTTGTACAACTGAGTAGAAACAGGTGTGTGTGCTCGGTGCTACATCAACAGCTTGTGTTTTTGCCAGTCCTGCTGGTGAAAATAAAGAGTGCACTCATTCTACAGCAGTGACTGGTGTAACATATAGTCAAAGCCATTTATTAACAAGATCACAGCAGTAAACACACAGTATAATCTAGCTAGTCTGTCGACCCAGGTCTTAGGGACCTACAACCAAGATGGCAGCAAAGTGTCATGACTGCATTTCTGACATTCATAACAAACCAATCGATAAAAAACTGAGCAAGTTGTGGTTATTTTATAGAACGTGCACCACAGGCATAGTGCTCTGAGGGAGCGAGCAGACTGATGCAGGCTGGAGGCTGTGTGGTGACGCTGTGTCATTGGGCAGCAGCGTTGGGTGAGTCATCTGGTCTTCTTCCAGTATATATATCTGTGCTTGTATTTTACCTCTGTGTTTTGTCATTGGCCTTTGTTGCTTCATCCGCGTTCATCCCGTGTTCCTGTGTTCATGCACAGTTTTGCCTTTGTGTTCCTGCCTCTATGATGGTTCTCTTTAATTTCATCTGAAATTCACAGAACCATGGTTACATACGTGGCCGTTGTTTAATAGACCAGTTTTTCATTCTCACCGTACTGGTTTTCTTGAGTCTGTCTGCTTTTTGTGTCCTGCTGAAGTGATCAACCAAATCAATGCATGTACACTGACAGAGGGTTCGGGTCCTGTGCTTAGCCCTGTTGTGTTGTACTAGGTCAAGTCTGGCTGTGTGGGTGAGGATGTCGCTCTTTCTTGCACACATGATTCAGATTTTCCCCCTTATTTGCTGTTGTCTTTGCGTGGTTAGCTCATTGAACTCGTGACCTTCTTAGAATTTGTTTTCAGAACTAAGGTGGCCCTTAGAAAACACATTCCGCATACCGAGACACCCTGTTTACACTCACAACAACCAAATACACAAATGTGCTGGAAAAATACAGGCGAGACTGTAGATAGCAGAGATGGCAGCAGAAGTATTACCAGAAGTATAAAGTGACACCCCGGGTGAAACAGTCGGGTGGTGTTGTGAGTGTTAATGTCACAATCTTAAGCTGCAGTCAGTGAATTGAGCCACTTTATGCAACATTAACGAAAGCACAGTTTTGAGACGCACACAGGCATGTGGTAGACATTGATAGACCACTGCATGTGTCTATGCCACACTTACCACACAACCCATGTGTGAAAAGATTAGATTTATTTTCACCAATGATGCAACATGTTGAAATCACAATGCACAAAATAAGGTTAAAATCATACAGGATAAAAGACAAACACTGTAATATGTTAAATTTCTGTTGTGGTCATCAGAGCTCAAGAGCATGTTGTAGCCTACTATACAAATCTGTGTGTCCTTTTAAAGGGGAACTATGCAAGTCTGGTCTCTTTTTCTCGCCATGTGCATTTGTTTTTAACAAAGTTGGTGAAAAGTGCAACCCATGGAGGGCTGGATAACGTTATATAACAATGATACCATGTTTATATCTGTGTAGTTTTAACCGTCATAAACGAATGATTACAGGTTACGGGGCACGGCCAAGTGCTGCACTGATGTTGCAAGGTTTGGTTTTCAGCCAAGAGGCGCCAGGTGGAAAACAGAGAGCCTCCATTCTCCCTGTAACAAGTCATTACAAGTCATGTATGTAACCATCACAATAACTCCGACGCTGTTTAATTAAGGTAAAAATGTAGCATAGCCACGGGAACATCCTGCATAGTTCCTCTTTAAATGTACTGGTATAATGTTAAGATTTCACATACAATATTTGGAACAGGACCCCCTTTACACAACTCAGACAAAAGAACAAGGGCAGAAAACCCTAAATATATTCACTTTTGCATCAGATTCCTTCTACAACACCTCATCTCAAATGAACGATATCCACTTCTACTGCTTCACACTGGAGTACACACATTCATCCTCAATCTTGTCCCTCTGTCTTCTTGACCTGTTGTGCTGTTTGACGCTTAAAGCAGCATAATGAACGTCTTCTTGGTTCACCTGGAAATAAAAACATGCAAAAATGTCAATCTCAGTTGGTTTTTTTTTGTACAAAAACATACCAAATCTGCATGCCAGGTACTTGTTGTTCTTCAGTGACTATTCGATAGACAATATCAAGTGTATTCACCTCTGAATTTGGCATGGAAGGAGCTGAAAATCTGGCTTGGAGCTCTGGATACAAAACAAAGGTTATTTCGGTAAAAATCCAGACTTGGGGAATAAAAGTTAATGCTTTCATAAAATGTTGAAGATTACCTAGAGATTCATGTGTTTTTTGCCTGTTAATTCTGTACAGTGAGAAAGCAAGTAAAACACTCAGGAGGGTGGTGAATGTCAGAGCTCCACTCAAGACATACACCACGGCAGGAAAGTCCAACTCATCTGAAAATTCACAGAGAGAATCAGAGCATTTTCTGTTTTACTCTGGTTAAATCAGTGTTGTATATCTGCCCCAAAGGGGCTCACAGTCTCTTCAGCACACAAATCCTACAATACAGTCTCAAGAATCTTTTGTAGACAGTGACTTACCCTCAATGTCCAGCTTGGTCCCGTTTCCAAACAGTATGTGTCCACATGAGGCAACAGCACAGTAGTAGGTCCCAGTATAAGAACGATTCAGGTTTGTCATTGGCAAGTTGTACACACAGGTGTGTGTCTGTGTGTCAGGTTTCCTCTCACACTGATCTTCCTGTCTCCGTGAGTGTAAATGAGTCCTGGATGAGATTCTCCAGAGTCTCTGAACCAGTAAACACTGTGTCCTCCATCACAGGTCCCAGTGTGGACTGTACAGCTGAGAGTCACTGAGCCTCCAGGCTGGATGATCTCAGACACTGACTGATGGATCCAAGATTGGTTGTTATAACCTAAATCCTTCACACTGACAGTAATGCTCTCCAGAAATTCTAATGAGTATAAATAAACAACACAGCAGTAAGTAGCTGTGTCTGACGTGCGTAAATCTGTGATCCTCAAGTAACTTTTCCCATTTTCTGTGATGCATTTGAAACGTGAAGCAGTTTCAGATTCATCATGGAATGTGACATTATGTTTGATTGTACAGATAAGCCTTGGCTTCTGCCCCAGACTGTGCTTGTACCAGTAGAGCCTCGCAGCTACACCCTGATAGAAACACTGCAAGGTTACCTTGTCGCCGACATTAGCTGATATAAATCGTCCCTCTTGAGGAGAAGGTGCAGGCTCTTTCAAATGAGCCATCTGAGCTGGTGTGACATGAAAGACAAAGCCAACGTTCACTCACATGAACATGACAGAAACTGTGTGATGTGTGACAACACACTGAAAGATGCATGATTGAGTTCCAAAAATTGAAACTTACCCATTTCCCCCGAAATCAGACACAGACACGTGAGGTAAAAGGCAAACGCTGAAGAAGTCATTGTGTCCAAATTGCTCAGTTGACTGGAACAATATTGGCTGTGGCTTCACTCTTTAGAGACGTGAACACATGTGATTGGCCAACTTGAAGTGACACTCTGTGATCTCATGCTCACAGTTACCAATGGTGTGGCTGTGACTAAACTGGTCATCTTGTCAAGAGAATAAAAATAACCACTAAACAACCATATCCACTGTAATATTGGTACATCGGAAACAGGGGTAGTGAAGTCACAATGAGTTTTGGAAATACCAAAAAATAAAATAAAATAAATAAATAATAATATTAAAAATGCACATTTGAGCAATTCATTCATATTATACAGGGCGGTGTTGATTGGCCTGATTTGTTTTGCTCTGATATGTCTGGACTTCTGATCACCAATCAAAATTCAATCAGTGATGGACTGATGGAAACTGAAAACCGTATAGTTGTGACATTACAAAATGACAGAAGTCCTGAATACAGCCTTTGTGGTTTAGCATTTTGGAAATGTAAGTATTCTACCCAGTGGTCTGTGGCTGTTTCAACACTCTAACTTAAAATATATCTATTGTCTAATATGTACATTCCTACCAAAAAAGTAGCAGTATTGAAGTATGGCCTGATGAAGGCTCTTTATTGGCTGTTTACTGAAGTAGTCGTAGGACATGGGGCATTTATGTAAGACTTAAGAAACCGAGCACCTTTACATCCTGCGGAAAACCACAAAGCCTGCTGCACCAAGAACAACAACCAGTAACAGAAAGTATGGTAATAACAGATACAATGTGTGAGAGTACTTACTGTTTGGTTTATTTTTCCATGCTCACCAATGTAGTAGTATCATGAGATGTAAATTGTCCCTTTTTGTCTCTTTGTTGTTCACAGTGATGAACAGAGTCATGAGTCTTGACACTAAATGAGTCTTTATTTACAGTTTAATTTTATAACATCACAAAGACACTTAACACTTAATAAATCTGATTGAATATGCACAACCTTTTCCAGCTCCACCTGCTGCAGCTTCATATCAGTAAAGTCACTTATATTATAACTATCTCAATCTACCTCAATGGACATTCAGGGCAAAGCAGCAGCTCCTGTCAGTCTGAGAAACTGGAACGTTAGCTAACCTTAGCTTAGCAGCCAAGCTGATTTTTTTTTTTTTTTTAAGATGTGACTTGCCTTTGTAATTAATATTATTAACAGAAAAGTACATACTACACATTAATTTACTTTCAATCATCATAGTCATGGAGGTATTATCACTTAAACGGTGACTTTTTTAGTGACCTTTCTGTATCTGAGATAATAATCATTTTCAAGTGAAAGTCTAACACATAGTTGTAAAATGCCTCACTTGTCATTTTTCTTATGAAATATTAACGCAGCCTTCAGAACAATTAGCTTAGACAAGACACATTTACACCAAAACGGCAACTTTAATATCGTATTCTCTCAGAGAACCATGACACCACTGGACTGTGATGTATGAAGGTAACTGCATGAACACATGGGACATGTCTGCTTATGTTCAATGACATCCAGATAAAAAAAAAAAACATTTTAAATGATGTGGTTTAACATCAATGAGGATTCTAACAGCATCAAATCATCTTGACATCAAATCACATATGTACTTAGACTGACCTTGTAGTTTAAATCTGTGGTTCATTTGCAGGGGAGCAACATTTTGTGAGATACCCAGCGTCACAAACACAATAACAGACTATGCTAAATGTGCATTAAACTGTACAGAACTAGTCTCTATTTTGGAATTGTGCTCGAAAATGACATGCCCGTAATGAATATAAATGAGTGAATGAGTATATCTCTGCAACCACAAGGGACACTGTTTATTTCACGACTCGTCAGTAGAGCCCAGTTGGGCACTGCTCGTGCTCTAGAGGTTAAAGACTATATAATGCATTAATTCCTAATTGGTAAACACTGAGAAATGTCACATCAAGTTCTACTCCTTCATGAGATGATACACACATCCACTCCAGGTTCCATCCCTTTTTCCTCTGGACTGGTTGTTGAGGTTAATGCTTAAAGCAGCATAATAGAGTTTCACTGTGTGTTTGTAACCCTGGTAAAAATATAAATCAGTTAAGATTTTAGTTCATTTTAGTAGTTTAATTGAATGTGTCTGAACTTCAAGTCAACAGTTTATTCAAACAGCTGTTACTCACCTCTACATCTGCTCTGGTGGGGGATGAAGATCCTGCTTGTGACTCTAAAACACAGAATGGTCTCATTAAATGTCCAAACTCGAATGTCTTCATCGAATACAAGCTGACAGATACTACATTACAATCTATTACCTGATAGGGGGCTGTTTGTTTTGTTCATCTTGTAAATTATGAAGGTCAGTACAAAAACCAGGACGGTGGTAAACACCAAAGCTCCACCCATGAAGTACATCAAAACACGAGAGTCTTCCTCATCTGCAGAGCCTGTCAGAATCAGAGCCTTTTGACAAGAGAGTACAGACATAGCTGGTCATATTATGGGATGACAACTGCTAGATAAGTAACTTACTCTCAAAGTCTAGCTTGATCCCATTTCCAAACAGTATGTGTCCACATGAGGCGAGAGCACAGTAGTAGGTCCCAGTATGAAAACGATTCAGGTTTGTCATTGGCAGGTTGTACACACAGGTGTGTGTTTGTGTGTCAGGTTTCCTCTCACACTGATCGTTCCTGTCTCCATGAGTGTAAATGAGTCCTGGATGAGATTGTCCAGATTCTCTGAACCAGTAAACACTGTGTTCTCCATCACAGGTCCCAGTGTGCACTGTACAGTTGAGAGTCACTGATCCTCCAGGCTGGATGGTCTCAGACTCTGACTGATGGACTGAAGCGTGGATATTCCAACCTGAACCTTTCACACTGACAGTAATGCCCTGTGAGATTTCTATCCTGTTCAGGAAGCAACTTATGCAGTAATAAGTGGCTGAGTCTGAAATTTGCAAATCCTGTATCATCAAGTGATTTTTACCACTTTCAGTGTTCAGCGTGAAACGCGAATTGTTAAATTCATTAAAAAATGTATGTCCATCGTAGGTGTAGAAAGTAGAGATGAGCCTCAGCTTCTGCCCCAGAGCTTGTTTAAACCAGTAATACCTCGCAGCGACGCCGCCTTCGTAGAAACATCGCAGAGTCAAGCTGCTCCCACTTTCAGCTGACACAAAACTGGGCTCTTGATGCACAGATGAGGAGGATTTTACAGAAGTTGTCTGAGCTGAAGTGAAACAAGAGATACGGCAAATGCAAATTTCGTAAAATGTGAGAAAAATCTGGATAATCAGACTCATGAAGACATTTATGTCACTAAGAGATACCAGTTTCAGCAACAAAAAAATGAAACTCACCCATTGTCCCCATGTGTAGAAATGTCAGACATACAAACAGCAGGGATGTCATCCTGTTCAAATTTCTGTGTGAAATGAAAAGAACACTGATCCTGTCTCTGTGCTTTAGACACAAGACTGCGCTTGACTGGCCAGCCTGATGTGACCTACTTATGACTACATGCATACCACCACCCACAGTAGCAGAATTACTTTTTTTTTTTTTTTTTTTTAAAGAAAAAAAAAAAGGTGTAGGGTGGGCCAGGATGTCTTTTCACACCTTTTGCTTCAGCTCAATTTGTTTTTCTCACAACTTCACCATCACTCGACTTCCAAATAACTTAACCGAACATGGAGTTTCAAGTGGCTAAATACATAACGGTCATTTTTGACAAGCTGCCTTATCACAGAGTCAGTTGTTACACAGAAACACCTCAACCCCCGTTAACTTTTTTCTTCCCTTTCAAACACATGGACTTACTGTGAACTTCCCCTGATGCCCTCAACATCACACCAGGTGGTGTTCTGGCCTTCTCTGTCTTTCTTTTATAATTTCAAACTATTTTTAATGCGTTCCCTTTGTCTTGCTTCTTTTCTTTATTTCGATTATGTTCATCACCCTGAGTAAAGCAACAAGAACAGAGGTAACCTATCACTGAAAGATAAGTCATCCAGATATTGAAAAATATCATTTTCAGGCATCAACAGAACATAACTATATTCAAGAAACTATGTAATTTAATTTACTGTGGTAATAAAATGTAAAATGCTATCATGGGTGGTTATATATTATTAGAGAGATCGAGATAGTCTTGATGTGGCTCCTCCCCCTAGAACCAGTCAGAAGGAGAACTGCAGCATTCAGAACCAGTTGCAGGCAAGCCCAGTGACTGATTCCAGAGTACAAGGACATGCAGTAGTCAGGTCTTGAAGATAAGACAGCATTGGTGAATCTTTCTAAGTCAGCACATGAGACCTGTGTTTTATTTAAGTGATGAGATGTAGCTGGTCGAAAACTGGAATTTAATTTTGGAGTTTGGCAAACATGCAGTAAAACATTTTACCAAAGTTTTTGGTTGGAAGATGACCCAGGTTATTGGTGATCATGTCAGTGGAGTCCTGGTGGCCAAGAGGAAAAAATTCAGACTCATTTCTGGACTGCTGTCTAAACTCTGCCTTGTTAGTATCTTGTTTTCTGTGACATCACCAACAGTTTTCTGAAAAACAGCTTTGAAGCTCAGAGTGGGCTTGGCGGTGCGTACTGTATTTCCCCGCTTGTCACATAACAGCAGAGCTACATGAAAATCACTTCCTGTACAGATGTAATGCAGGAGGAAATTCAAAGAGGGTCACACCATTCTTTGCACCGAGCTTTTAACATATTGAATTCAACTGAGTTTGTAGTTTATAGCGTTGCTCACAATTGCATTTTTAATTTCCGTAGTTGTAGGAGCATGAATGAAGGTCAGGCTGGTACTAGATGTAAAGTGGCCTGGTCTAGTTCTACCTCAATGAGAATGTCATCAGTAGACTCACTGTGACACTGCCAGATAATGCTCTGTGAACATCTGTTAGAACTCACTGTGGACCCAATGGTATTGGTGACCTGTAAGGGGGTGTCAGCTGTTTAGACTGGGTAGGTGAGTAGCTGCTAATCACGCTGGACACGCTTAGATCAACAAAATGACTTCCTGTCTGATTTCACACCGATACCAGAACAACACAGTTTCACCACTCGCTTTGAGGTGGCCGAGGTCAATCATGTGCTTTTCCGGTACACGTCTTGCACTCAGCCGCTGCTGTAGTCAGAATGAGCTACCGGATATGAAACCACATCCATCAACATGTTACTTTATTATCATCAGAAGCAGACACATTATTTTTTTTTTTTGGTTGACCCCTTGACACTAAACCCTCACTGTTTCATCAGTGAGGTGCAGAACCCTTGAGCATGAACATATTTCGTACAAATATGTAATTGCATATTATGAATACAGACCACAAGAAAGGTACAAAAAAAATCTTAAACTCTACACCTACATGGACATACAACAAAATCCAGTTCTATTCAATCAGTAGAGATATCATATGTGTTTCTACTGCTTCAGGCTGGAGTACACACATTCAGTCTTGCTGCTGTTCCTCTTTTTGTTTGATCTGTCCCATGGCCTTACACTTATAGCGGCATATTGCAGGTTGTCTACATCTCGGTAAACCTGGTAACAAAACATTAAGAAGTGTATCAGGATATCAGTATTGTCAAAAACGTAAAATATCAATAAAACGAACATGATATGCATTCAAACAGTGATTAAAGCTGTCACATTACAACTTTATAGTGTTTTATGTGTTAAGTGTTGATATAAGAGGACAACAACAGGTCACCGAGCCAATCAGAAGAGGGGTTTTAAGCCTATGTGGGTCTTGGTGGGCTGGACTTGAAGCCTGGCAGAAGGATTTTTTGTGACATCACAAAGTTACAAACGTCCTGCCTGCTCATTTTTAGGCTCAGTTTCTGAATACAGGCTGTCACATTTTCTCCATGGAGTATTTTGATACTTTCTCAATATTAATATAGAACCTATACCTGCTATATAAGAACACATAGAAATCTACTTTTATATAAGATAGGACCTTTAATGAATTATCAAAATAAATGTCACCTCTGGATTTGCTGCACAGGGAGCTTCTGATGATCTTGCTTGAGATTCTGGTTGTAAAACATAAAGGATTCTGTCATTCAAAAACATAATTCAGTCAATGCAAGCTAACAGGTAGAAGAATGATAACTTACCTGCACAGCGGCAGCCGTTTCTTCTGATTACCCTCAACAATGAGGAGGCCAGAAACACAACCAGGATTATGTTGAATGTCAGTGCTCCACTCAGCCAATACACAGGAATGTTGGGGGAGTTTGCTTCATCTACAGAGGTTAGAAACAGAGCTCTCAGCTTTAATCTCCGTGGTCATTACTATAAATAACTATTCATCTAATCAGGCAAGGTATTCCATAATGTTACTCACCGTTAATGTCCAGTTGGGTCCCATTTCCATACAATATGCGTCCACATGAATCAACAGCACAGTAGTAGGTTCCAGCATGAGAACGATTCAGATCCTCCAGTAACAAGTTGTAGACACAGGTGTGTGTTTGTGTGTCTGGTTCCCTCTCACACTGATCATTCCTGTGTCCATGAGTGTAAATGAGTCCTGGAGGAGATTGTTCAGAGTCTTTGAACCAGTAAACACTGTGTCCTCCATCACAGGTCCCAGTGTGCACCGTACAGTTGAGAGTCACTGAGCCTCCAGGCTGGATGGTCTGAGGCTCTGACTGATGGACTGAAGCTCTGTCCTTGAATCCTGAACCCTGCACACTGACCACGGTGCCCTCTGCGAACCTCAAGACAAACGTGTAGCTATCTCCACAGTAGTAAGTAGCCGAGTCAGAAATTTGCATATCACTGATCATTAAGTGATTTTTACCGTTTCCAGTGTCCAGATTGAAGCGTGGATTGTCCTTGAATTCATGATAAAAAGTCTTTCTTGTATCAAACACATAAAAGGTAGAGATGAGCTTTGGCTGCTGTCCCAGAGTTTGCTTATACCAGAAAAGCCATCCTGAATTGTTGATTCCATAAAAACACTGCAAGGTCACATTGTCACTGACACCAGCTGATATAAAACTTCTCTTTTGGTGAATCGCTGAGAATATTTCCCGATTGGTCTCCTGAGCTTAATTATGATGAGAATAAAAGCAAATTCAAAATTAATTCAACCGGAAGGGCTGTAATCTTTGCATTAAAATATTAACTGGAGATCTGAACTAAAATACAAACTGCAGCCACAAAAGATAACTCACCCATTTTTCCAAAGAGCAGGCAGGTCAGGCAGAAGACAAGCTTTAGAGGAGGCGTCATGTTCAGATTCTTGTCTTGAATGAACAGTATCTCGATACTTTCCACAGTGTTCAGAGTGAAGACTGTTAGATTGGCCAACCCAATGTGTCACTGCACTGTAGTGTACGTCCTACTTAGGAAACATGATCACATGCTCAAAGCCACCTATTGTGTCAAGTTTGTTCTTTAGAAGACTCACATGCTTAAAAATAGGCTGTTACCTTGACATCATATTTTAAATTATGGAAAAATAAATGAGGCGTATACACGGTTTATTTACTCTACCGGTAATGACAGTGGAGTCTACTTATACGCAAGGGGCTGACTATCATTATCTACATGCAGGTTTGATGATTAACAAATACCCGTGTAAATGTTCTTTTGCATATGTGGCTGCAGTAGTAATTTACATTAGTTGCATGAATTGTATCATAAATGATTACAAATCTTAGAATTATATGCGACAATTAAAATAATCAAAATAAAGTATTGTAATGAAAGCAATTGATGGACTTAGATGGCAGATAGTAGCTTTGGATAATGTCTCAGCTGCCGTCTCAACAACACAGGCACCTTGGTTCTTTGAAACAGGGATTTACTGCTTCAGCACATCCTGTTTCTGTGATATAGCCACACCTTGCTTACACCATGAGAACCATGTCTGTAAATGAACAGAGCAAAAAATATATCAATGAGTGCACCCTGCTATGTAATCTTTTAGATGTGCTTGTGCACAGGTGGAGCTGCTTTCAGGCCTCTTGAGGTGTAGCTGGCTGGGCTCTGGAGCTGACACTTTCCTAACAGGGTTTGTACAATGTATGAACTTGAAGTGCCACAAACTGCAGTTGCTCCACTGACCACTTGGCTGGCTCCAACAGTGAGTCATGGCCCATACACTCCTGTGTTAAAATGTCCAGGTTTACAGCACATATAAATGTGTTTACAGCTGTTATAGAGATTTTAGACCCTAGGGCTGAAATCTCCTTCACGTCAAGTGTACGGCGGTGAATTTTCATATGATTTGACCGTTTAAATTCTGCTTATAGTTGTGTATAAATGAGGGGGTGACAGCTTTGAGTTACATGTTGGTGCCATCACAGTTGCCTAGCTGCTTGATGTCTGTTTCCATCCATCCTTCCATCCATCCATCCTTCCTTCCTTCCTTCAACCACTTGTGCTCAGCTTGCATGGGCAGCAGATCCACCAGAGAGCCCCAGCCTCCTCTCAGCTAGATGTGCCAGAAACATCACCTTAGGGTGGCGCTCTGGAG